>CAOKZL010004663.1:0-20845 GCA_948472985.1 Iguana delicatissima | reverse complement strand
TCTTTGTTAGTTTAACTTTTGAGGAATACCAGGGAAAAGTTCTCTGAAGATCTTTGTCCTTAAAATTCTTTATCACCTTCTTTTAATTTCTCAATTTCTTTTCTTTTTTTTTTAAATCACGCAACCACTTCCTTGTTTTTCCTCTCAACTTTTTTGTTTCAAAAACTTCAACGTCTTTTCTAACACTTCCATTGCTCATTTCTCAGCAATCTTAACTTCTCAAATGCTTTCCTCTTCTGGAAATTTTCTTTATGCATCTTTCATAATTTTTATTTTATCTAAGATCTTCTGATTTTGCCTCTCTGCCTTTCTTTTTTTTAGTATTATTTAGTTATTCAAATATTATTCAACGTCTCCAGCCACTTGCTTTATTTCATGTTGAAGTTGTTCTGGTTACTTTGTTTTTTGTAGTTCCACTTTTCTGTTACTTTCTGTTACTTTGCTTTATTTCCCAGTAATTTTTCTTTGTATTCTTTGGTTATTTACACAAGAAAGCCTCCATAGAGGCTTTCCTTGCATGCCAAACCTATTCTGATGTTAGTTCCTTTGCTTAAATTTCTTTCAAAGAATTTTTTTGATGTCACTCTTTGTTTTTGAATTTACTTTTTCATCCTCAAAGATTCATTTAGTCTCCCTCTGAATTCTTTACTTGTCTTTCTAATCAGCATCATTGCTGGATTGTGGTCAGGGAAGTTTTTGAGAAATTTCAACTTTAGGTATCTTATTAACCCAGGTTTTATAAACCCATATCATATCTCTCCTTGAATGGATTTTTGTAACAAGGCAGCATTCTGCTTGCTTTTGCTGTAAGCCATCAGAGTGTGGAAAGAGATGCTTTAAGTGTCTGATTTTTATTTTTATTTTTGATACTGGTTTATGTTTCCAAAGCAAAGAAACTGAGATGATCCTCTGACCTTTGCATGCTTCTTTGAATACAAGTCAACATCATCAGACTGTCCTTCCAGCACTCCGCTGGAGACCCAACCACCCAAGCAACCGGCAGCAATGCGGTGTCCACTTGGGTCTTGACAAACAGCCAGTGGTAGGCACTTTAGTCCTTGTAAGCTTTCAAGATGCCTCTAAATTTGGGGCCCTTTATGTCAGTCCGGGGAAAAAGGTTAACCCAAAACAGCAGAAAGGGTTTTACTCACCTGAAAAGGTGAAAAATGTCCAAAGGGTTAAAGGTTTAAGCAAAATTTTTAAAGGGGCAAGTCCAAGGGGGGAAAATTTAGATGAAAAAAGGGCCCACGGGGCTTCACAACCAGAGAGTTTTTTTCCCTAAAAGGGCAAGGGCCAGGGGGAAATTTTTTTCCCTTCTTTGCCTTCCAAGGGGGTGTTTTTATTTGTCCCCATTTGGACCCCCCCTCCGGGCCAAGGCCCGTGCTGCCCACCCTCGGGCTTTTCCCCTTGCTCAGGCCTTGTTTGTTGTTTGTTACCCCTTCCCTTGGGGCCTTTGGGGAAAAACCCCTGCCTCTGGGGAAATTTCTGCCTGGGTCTTTCCCCCCTCACTCCCAAAGGGTCTCCAAGGCAGGGAAATTCCCCGCCTATGATGTCAATTTGATGGCTATACCTCTTCAGCTAAATTTTGGGGGCCCTTTAAATTTAAGCCTTTTCCCCAAGCCCTTTTGAGTGTTTTAGAAAAGGGAAGGTGGAAAATTTTAATCATCAGCCAGCCACCCACAAAATCACTTTTCAGGGGAGTCGTATTTTTTGCTAGGTGTGAATTGTGGGTCGGCGGGGCGCGGTGGGGTTTCTTGTTCCCCTTTCTGCCACAGAAAAGGCCTTCTGAGTTTTTCCTTCCCAGCTTTTTTCAGTAATTTTTGAAAGATGTTCTCATAGGAACTGTGTCTTCCCTAAATTCCACAAAAAATTTTTTTTAAAAAAAATAATAACCGGGGGCACTTTCCCTTTTTTCCCATTGAGGCTTTCTTAGTAAATTTGCCCCTTTTCACCCTGGCCCATTTTAAACCTTTGCCCCGATTTTCCCCTTTTGGGGTGCCGTCCAAACAAAACGGCTCCCCGTGGGGGGAGGGCTGTGAGTCCCCGGGTTTTCAGAAAAAACGGGGTTTTTGTTCCCTCCCCAGAAAATTTTTTGACTTCAGCTGGAAAAAACCCCCCCCCCCCCCCAACCTTTTTCCCTTTTCCCCATTTCTTCCCTTTTTGCCCCCCCCAGCTAAAATTTTGCCAATCTCTGTCCACCCCTTTGGCCCAACCAACCTGGTTTCCCCCCAGGCTCTTTCTTGGTAGCCCAAAACAGGGGAACCTGCTAATTTTAAAAAGATTAGGCAGGTGTTCAGTCATCCTTTTACCATGTCCCAGGGGAATTTTTTCCCCCAAAAATGAAAAGGGGGCTCAAATCCCGCCCTTTGGGGTTTTCCCCGAATGGGGGAAAAGGGGGGGAAAAAATCCCGGTGCCTCCCCCCCTCCGCGGAGGGAAATTCCTTTCCGACCCTCCCCTTGGGGGGCCCGAAAAACCCCCTGATTCAGCTTCGCGCAGGGGAAAAGGGCTTTCTCTGAGGGGAAAAACAGTCCATGGGACACAGCTCCTGGGGGTCAACAGTGCTCAGCCATGATCGGAAACTCAGTCCCCCAGTCTGGAGTCAAGAATGGGTTGTATCAAGAATTGAAATTACTCTTTTGTAAAAAATTAAAAAGCGACCCCCTAAATACTTTACCCCAAAATTTCCCAAGGATTTTGTGAATGTTGGTAGAATCCTAAAATGAATTTTTTCCCTCGGGCCCAAAAACCCAGAGGAGCATTCTCCCACCTAAACAGGGATTCCTAAAACATTTTTCCCTTTTTCCCCCAAAGGCTTTTGGGAGATTTTCCAAAAAGGGAACAAATTTTTAAAAAAGGGAGGGAAAAAAATTCCCCCCTTCATTTCCCAAAATTAGCTAAGCCCCTTCTCAGCCCCCTGTTTTTATAGTTTTTTTATAAGGCCCCTCTTAAAAAGGAAAGAGGTGGAACCCCAATTTAGATTGGAAAAACAGCCCAGGGAAAAGATTTTAGCCATACTTCAAAAAAGGGCAAAGCACTAAACCCCTTTAATTTGGGGGGGCTGTCCTTTTCTTTTCCCATCCCCCAGTCCATTTCTTCATCATTTCCTATCTTTTCTATCCCAGGTGAAAAGGGAAATTTTGGAAACCCTGCTTCCTTTAACCCCTTTTAAAAAGGGGTTTTCCCACCCTCCTTCCCCCACGGTTGGTGTTAGACATCTTGGTGGATATCTCCTTTTCCTGAGCAACATCAACCCGGCCGGGGGAAACGAGCCATCAGGGTGGGTTGGTGATGGGAAGGGCCCCAAAGGCCCAAGAGGAAAGGCTTTTGTTTGTTTGGGAGGCCCACATCAGGGTCCCGGTCCAGAGAAGGCGACTTAGCTCTGGAAGGGGGGGAGGGAGGGAGGGAGGGAGGGGGGAAAAGGTGGTGGATTTTTTGGACACAAGCCCCTTATGGGAAATTTTTTTTCCCAGACTCCAACCTCTACCCCCCCCCCTTTCTTTTTTGAACTCACAAAAACCTTACGGGGTCCCCCCAGTAGGGGCTTTTTAGAGAAGATTGCCGGCCCTTTTGCCCCCGGGCCAAGGGGGATGCCAAAGAGAAACGGGAATCCCTTATGCCCCTCCACCCCCTTTCCTTTTCCGGCCAGCAGAGGGTTTTGGGGCCCCTGGGCCCCCCCAGGAAGGGGAAAAGGGGCCGGGAAAACCCCCCCCCAGAATTTTTTGGCTTTTTCCCGTGGTGGGGGAAAAAAGGGGTTCCCCCAAGAAACTCATGGCCCCAGTGGGGGCCGGGAAAAGGGGCCCCGTCCCTTGGGGCCCTTTTCCCCCACAATGTCCTTGGGTTTTTTTCCCCCCGAAAAGGCCCGAAAAGGGGGCCACCTCCAGCTCCCTTACCGAAAACACCCCCCCGTCTCCCCAAAGGAAAGCCAACTGCCAAAAAATAAAAGCCAGTTTATCCAGTTCCTCCCAGCCCGAGTGCTGGATCTGGGGTGAAAAAACCAAAATTAAAAAGGGGCCCCGTGGCCCAAAATGCCCCATGCCCTCTTAGCTTGGGGGCCCCTTCCCAACCCCGCTTCCCGGGCACTTCCCTGCCGGGGGAAAAGGGGCCCCCGCCAAAAACTTTCTCCAGGCCCTTCAAACCCCCCGGCCACCTCCCAGGAGGGGGCGCCCCCGGCCTCAAAGAGACAAAGGGGAAAAATGGGGTCAGACCCGCTTGGGGGAAAGGTTTACCCTTTCCCTGACCTTCCCCAACCCCCCAGCAGCCCAAAACCCCCGGCCTTTTGGGGCCCGGACCGGCCTCCTCAACCCCAGCCACCTCCAGGGCCCCTCCCCCCTAGAATTATCAAGAGGTCCTTGGGGGATGGTTTTAGGGTTTGGTTAAAGGGCCCCTAAAAAGGGAAAGGTACCCCTGGACCTTGGCCACCTCCTAGAAAAGGAGCGGGAGAAAAGGGGCCCCTCTTTTTCGGGGGCCACTCCCGCCCCTTTAGAACCTTCCTTTCACGGGTTTTGGGGGGAGGAAAAGGGAAAACACTCCCCAACCACCCCCAGAATAAAGGCAAAAGGGGCCAAGACTCAGTGAAGCAAGAGGCTCTGGGCTATTAAACTTACCCGAGCCTCCTTTAGGACTTTCCTCTCCCAATTTTTCCCGGAGGGGGGGGGGAGTTCCGGGGCCCCCTTCCCCCCCCTGAAAGGAAGGTTTTCCCGGGGCCGGGGGGAAAAAAACCTTAAATTGGTTTTTTCCCCCCGGGTTGGGTTAAAATTTTTTTCCCCCGGGGAAAAAAAAAAAAATTTTCCCCCCCATTCCCCCCCCCCCGGGGCCCCGCGCCCCCCTTTGAAAAAAAAAGGGGGGGTTTTGGGTTTTTCCCCCCTTTTTCCCCCCAAAGGAAAAAAAATTTTTGGGGCCCTTTTCCCCCCCCCAAAAAAACCCAAAAAAATTAGAAAAAAGGTTTTGGGGATGGGGGGCAAAAAAAAATTAAAAAAACCCCCAAAAAAATTTTAAAAAAAAAAAAGGGGGGGGGCCCCCCCAAAAAAAATTTTGGGTTTTAAAAATTTTTAAAAAGGGGGGGAAAAAAAAAACAAAAACCAAAAAAAAAAAAAAAAGGGGGGAAAAAACCCTTCCAAAAAAAATTTTTTTTGGGAAAAAAAAAAATTAAAAATTTAAAAAAAAAACCGGGGGAAAAGGGGGGAAACAAAAAAAAAAAAAAAAAAAAAACCCCCCCCGGGGGGGGGGAAAACCCCCCCGGCCCAAAAAAAAAAAAAGGGTTTTTTTAAAAAAACCCTTTTTTAAAAAAGGGGGGGGCCGGGGGTTTTTGGGGAAAAGGGTTTTTGGGGAAAAAAATTTTGGGGGTTTTAAAACCCCCTTTTTAACCCCCCAAAATTAAAACAAAAAAAAAAAAAAGGGCCCCCCCCAAAGGCCCCCCAAAAAAAAGGGGCCCAAAATTAAAAAAAAAACCGGGCCAAAAAAGGGGGGGGGTTTTTTTTAAAAGGGGTTTTTTGGTGTTTGGAAAAAAAAAAAAATTTTAAAAGGGGCCGGGGGGGGGAAAAAAGGGGGGGGGAAAAAAACCATTTTAAAAAAGGGGGCCCGGGGGGGGGGGCTTTTTCCCCCCAAAATTTTAAATTTTTGGGGAAAAAAAAAAAAAAATTTTTTTTAAAAGGTTTTTAAAAAACCCCCCCGGGGAAAAATTTTTTTTTTGGGGGGGCCCCCGGGGGGAAAAGGGGGGGGGGGGGGAAAAAAAAAAAAAAATTTTTTCCCCTTTTTTTTTTCCCCCTTTTTAAGCCCGGAACCCCCCTTTGTTTGGGAAATTTTTTCCCCCCCCCGGGGGGCCCCCCGGGGGATTAAAAAGGGGGGGCCCCGGATTGGCCACCAAGGGGGGGGGGAAAAAAAACCCTTTTTTTGGGAATTTCCCCCCCCCGGGGGTTCCCTCCCCCTTTTTTTCCCCCGGGGGGAAAAAAATTTTAAAAATTTTTTTGGGGGGGGGGGTTTTTTTCCCCTTTTTGGGGGGGGGGTTTTTTCCCCTTTAAAGGGCCCAGGGGGGATTTCCCGGGTTTTTTCCCCCCCCCCCCCTTTTTTTTTTCCCCGGGGGAAAGGGCCCCTGTTGGGGGGCCCCCCGGGTTGAAAACCCCCCCCCCGGGGGGGCCCCGGGGGGTTTTTGGGGTTTGGGGGAAAAGGGGGAAAATTGGGTTCCCAGACCCCCCCCCTTTTGGTTTTGGGGGCCTTTGGGGGGGGGGGGGGAAAAAACCGGGGAAAAAAAAAACCTTTTTCCCAAAAAAAAAAATTTTTAAAAGGGGGGGGGGAAAATCCCCTTTTTTTTGGTTTCTTTTTTCCCCCCCCCCCCCCAAAAAAAAAGGGCCCCCCCCCCCTTTTTTTTTCCCCCCCTTTTTTTTAAATTTCCCCCCCCCAAAATTTTAAATTTTTTAAAACCCTAAAAAAGGGGGGGCCCCCAAAAAACCCCCGGGTTTTTTCCCAGGAAATTTTTTTTTCCCCACCCCTTTTTTAAAAAAACCCCCCCCCCCCGGGAAAAAGGCCCCGGGGGGGGAAAAAAAAAAAAAAAGGGGTTTTTTTCCCCCCCAAAAAACCCCAACCCCCCAAAATTTTTTTTTTTTCCCAACCCCAAAAAACCCCCAAAAAATTCCTTTAAAAGGGTTTTTTTAAAATGGGGGAAAAAAGGTTTTCCCCCGGGGGGAAAAAGGTGGCCCCGGGTTTTTTTGGGGCCCCCGGGGGGGGGGGGGGCCTTTTCCCCCTTTTGGGGGTTTTTTTTTAAAAAGGGGGGGAAAAATTTTGGGGATTGGGGGGGGGGCCCTTTTCCCCCTTTTGTCCCCAAAAAAAAAAAATTTTTTTTAAAAGGGGGAATTTTTTAAACCCCCAACCCCCCAAAAAAAAAAGGGGGGGGGAAAAAAAAAACCCCCCCTTTTTTTTTTGGTTTTAAAAAAAAAAAAATTTTTGGGGAAAAAAAAATTTTTTTTTTTTTTTAAATTTTAAAAATTTTTTTCCCCTTTTCCCAAAATTTTTTTCCCCCCCCCTTTTTAAAAAATTTTTTTTTTGGGAAATTTAAAAGGGAAAACCCCCCCCCGGGGGGCCCCCTTTTTTTTAAAACCCCCCCTTTTTTTAAAAAACCCCTTTTTCCCCCCCCCAAAAAACCCCCTTTTGGGTTTTGGGGGCCCCGGTTTTCCCTTTTTTTCCCCGGGGGGGGTTTTTTTTTGGGAAAACCAAAATTTTTTCCCTTTTTTTTTTTTTTCCCCCCCCTTTTTTTTTTTAAACCCGGGGAAAAAAAAAAAGGGGGGGGGGGGTTTTTTTTTTTAAAATTTAAAAAAGGGGGGGGGGGTTTTTGGGGTTTTTTTAAAAAAAAAAATTTTTTCCCCTTTTTAAAACCCCCTTTTTTTTTTTTTTCCCCCCCCCCTTAAAATTTTCCCTTTTTTTTTTGGGGAATTTTTTTACAAAAAAAAAATTTTTTTTCCCGGGTTTTTTTAAAGGGGGACCCTTTTGGGGCCCTTTTGTTTTTCCAAAGGGAAGAATTTTTTTTTTTTTTAAAAAAAAGGGGGGGGGGTTTTTTTGGGGGGGAAAAAAGGGGGGTTTTTCCAAATTTTTTTAAAAAATTTTTGGGGGGAAATTTTTTTAAAATTTTTTGGGGAAAAAACCCCCCCCCCCCTTTTCTTTTTTTCCCTTTTTTTTTGGGAATTTTTTAAATTTTTTTTTTTTTTTTCCCCCCCTTTTTAAAAAATTCATATCCCCTTGGGGGGGTTTTAAAAAAAATTTTTTTGGGGGGTTTTTTTTTAAAAAAAAAATTTCGTTTTTTTTAAAATTTTTTCCCGGGGGAAAAAAAAGGGGGGCAAAAATTTTTCAGGGGGGTTTTTTTTTTTTTTTGGGGGGGGGAAAATTTTTTCCGGGGGGGCCCCCCCCAAAAAACCCCCCCAAAAACCCGGGAAAGAATTCGGTGTTTTTTTTTAAAAAAATTTTGGGGAAAAAAAAAATTTTGGCCCAAAAAAGGGGGGCCCAAAAAAACCCCCCCCGGGGGGGGTTTTCCCCGGGGGAAAAAAAAAAAGGGGTTAAAAACGGGGGGGAAAACCCCCCGGGGGGGGAAAAAAAAAACCCCCCGGGGGGGGGGGGGCCCCCCCCCCCCCCCCCCGGGGGGGGTTTTTTTCCCTTTTTTTTTAAAGGTTTTTAAGGGTAAAGGGGGGCCCCCCCCCTTTTTTCCCCCCCCCCCTTTTTTAAAAAAAATTTCCCCCTTTTTTTTTCCCCCCCCTTGGGGCCCCCCCGGGAGGGCTTTTCCCTTTTTTTTTTGGGGGGGGAAAACCCCGGGCAAAAAAGGGGGCGGGGGGTTTGGGGTTTTTGGGGGGGGAATTTTCCCGGGGGCAAAAGGAAAAAAAAAAACCCCCCCCCTTTTAAAAAAAATTTTTTTCCCCCCCCCCGGGGGAAAAAAACCCCCCCTTAGGGGGGGGGGGGGAAAAAAAAAAAGGGGGCCCCCCCCCCAAAAAACCATTTTTTAAAAATTTTAAAAAAACCCTTTTTTTTTTTTTTAAAAAAATTTTTTTAAAAAATTTAAAAAGGAAATTTCCTTGGGTTTTTTAAAAATTTTTTAAATTTTGGGGAAATTCCCCCCTTTTTTTTTTGGGGGAAACCCCCCCCAAAAATTTAAACCCTTGGTTTCCAAAAAAGGGTTTTTCCCCCCAAATTTTTTTTTAAATTTTTAAACCCCCCGGTTTTTTCCCCCCCTTTTTTTTTTTTTCCCCCTTTTTAAAAATTTAAAAATTTTAATTCCAGGGGGGGGCTCGGAAAGGAAGTCCCCTGCCGCGGAGCGGGAGGAGGGCACGCAGTTGCCCATCCCTTTCCTCCCCCCGTTCCCCATTCAGGAACACACAAAGGGCTGGAGCTTGAGTCCCCTTAGTCATTCTGTGGAGAGAAAACCTGTGGGACTAGTGGTCAAGTGATGACTGAACACCTGCCTCATCTTCTAGATTCAGCAGGTCTCCCCTGCTTTGGGCTACCAAGAGAATTCAGGCCTGGGAGGAACAGAGATCTTCAGCATTCCAGGCCCTTGGTCTGATATGCCCGGGACTGCATAGTTACAGAGATTCCCCAGTTTGCACAGATAGCTGCAGGATGGCAATAAGAGAAGACAGAATAGGGGTAAAGGAAGGTCTGGGGGTGGGGTGGGAATTCCTTCCAGCTGAAGTCAACAAGGATAATAATGCTGGGAGGGGAACTAAACCCGTGCTTTCTCTGCAAACTTCAGGACATCACAGCCCTCCCTCCACAGGGCAGAAAGACCGTCTGCTACAGCTGAGCGGCAGCCCCAAAGGGAAAATCAGGCGAGGCTTAAGAATGGGGCCGGAGTACGGCCACAAGTTTGAAAAGGACATTGACTAAGCAAACCCTCAATGGAAAAAGGCAAAGTGCCTGGTTATTATTTTTTAAAAAAATTTATTGTGGAATTTAGGCAAGACACAGCTGCCTATGAGAACATCTTTCAATAAATTACTGGAAAATAGCTGGGAAGAGTAACTCAGAAGGCCTTGCTGTGGCAGAATGGGTGAAGCAGAGACACCTCACCCCACGCCGAGCCACAAATTCACCACCTAGCAATCGTATAGCGACTCCATGAAAGTCGTATGTGGGTGGCTGGCTGATAGATTAGATCTCCACCTTCACATTTGCTAGCTGAAGACACTCATCAGGACAGTGAGGAAACAGGCTTGGAAAAGGCTTAATTAGCCCTGCTCAATTCAGCTGAAGAGGTCATCCGTACACATCAAATTGACATCATCAGGCGGTCATGCCCTGCCTTGGAGACCCTGGCAGTGAGGAGGGGGATTCTGAATCCGAGGCAGAAGTTTCCCCAGAGGCAGGGGTTTCCCCAGAAGTTTGCTCAGGAGAAGATAACAAACAACAGCAGAGGCCTGAGCAAGGGGGACAAATGTCAGAGGGTGAGACAGCACAGACACTTACTGTGCAGGAGGAGGGGCTGTGCCGCTGAGCACGTTTAAGTAACAAACGAGCCCTAATGAATGAACACCAGTAAGAGAAAAGGCTTCCAGCTGGCCCTTGCCTTTCAGGGTCGGCAAATGAGCTCTCTGGTTGTGAAGCCCTGTGCGTGTCCTTTTGCATCTGGATCGCTACGACTTGGACTTGCCCTTCGGATCTGTTTGCTTCGGAACCTAAACCTTCTTTGGACATTTTCACGCTCTTGCCAGGTGAGTAAACCCTCCTCTGCTGTTTGGTGATTAGCTGTCTGCTCTGCCCTGGACATGACATCAGGTTCCAATTCAGAGGCATCTTGAAAGCTTACAAGGACTAAAGTGCCTACACGCTCGGCTGTTTGTGCAAGACCCAAGTGGACACCGCATTGCTCAGCCGGTTGCTTGCGGTGGTATTGGGTCTCCAGCGGAGTGCTGGAAGGACAGTCTGATGATGTTGACTTGTCATTCAAAGAAGCATGCAAAGGTCATGAGGATCATCTCCAGTCTCTTTGCTTTGGAAACAGTAAAGCCAGTATCAAAAAAATAAAAATAAAAATCAGACACTTGAAGCATCTCTTTCCACACTCTGATGGCTTACAGCAAAAGCAAGCAGAATGCTGCCTTGTTACAAAAATCCATTCAAGGAGAGATATGATATGGTTTATAAAACCTGGATTAATAAGATACCTAAAGTTGAAATCCTTCTCAAGAACTTTCCCTGACCACAATCAGAAATGCGCTGATTAGAAAGACAAGTAAAGAATTGAGGGAGAACTAATGAATCTTTGAGGATGGAGTGACTTCAAAAACAAAGAGTGACATCAAAGAATTCTTTGAAAGAAATTTAAGTAAAGGAACTAACATCAGAATAGGTTTGGCATGCAAGGAAAGCCTCTATGAGAGGCTTTGGTGTAAATAACCAAAGAATACAAAGAAAAATTACTGGGAAATAAAGCAAAGTAACAGAAAGTAACAGAAAAGTGGAACTACAAAAAACAAAGTAACAGAACAACTTCAACATGAAATAAAGCAAGTCGCTGGAGACGTTGAATAAATATTTGAATAACTAAATAATACTAAAAAGAAAAGGCAGAGAGGCAAAATGCAGAAGATCTTAGATAAAATAAAAATTATGAAAGATGCATAAAGAAAATTTCCAGAAGAGGAAGGCATTTTGAGAAGTTAAGATTGCTGAGAAATGAACAATGGAATGTTAGAAAAAGACGTTGAAGTTTTTGAAACAGAAAAAAGTTGAGTATGTGAATAAGCAAGGAAGATGGCTTGCATGTAGATTAAGAAAAGAAAGAAAAGAATGATTGAGAAATTAAAAGAAGGTGATAAAGAATTTTCAAGGAGAAGATCTTCAGAGAACTTTCCATGAGTATTCCTCAAAAGTTAAACTCAACAAAGAAGATAAAAGACAGAAAGAGAGAAGAATACCTGATGAGACAACACCTACCTAAATTGACAAAAAAGAAAGAAAGGAGCAGATCAGTTGGAAAAATTACAATAATGGAGATTGCAGAGGCTATTCAAAAACTGAAGTTGGGGGAAAACCCCAGGTCTGGATGGATTTGGAGCTCCTCATTACCAAACTTTACAGAATTGTAGAATCATAGAATCAAGGAATGGTTAAGTCCTTTCATTAGAAACTGGACTATTTCGGTTCATGGAAAGAAATTACGAACATTTGCTGATGATCCGGTAATTATGCTGGAAAACTCATTTGGGACTGACATTGAAACAGCAAAAAAATAAAAAATAAAAATAATTCGAAGAAAAAAAAAAAAGTATATGGAAACCTAAGTGGTTTGAAGATAAAAAAGGAGAAGACCAACATTCTGACTCAGAATATGAGGGAGAACTCAAGAGAAGAATGAACTATAGTTAAAAACAGGAATTAGGAGTGATGGCTAAGTAAAATACTTAGGCATCCATTTAACAGACGATTCTGTAAGGATATGAACATTCTCAGTGATATGAAAACAATTCTGTGAAGACATGGGAAGAGATGAAGAATGATTTGGATAAAGGGCGGAAACTGAACTTACCTTTGTTGGGGCAGGGGGCCACCACCCCTAAGGCGCCCTCCGTCCCGGCCAGGAGGTGCTGCTTCTCCTCCCTTCGCCTCCCCCAGCCAAAGCTCCCATCCTGCCGAGTTCCCCTCCCTCCCCGTGCCAGAGCCCAGGAGCCCAGGAAGTGGACGGACATCCCGGGAAGCCTGTGGGGAGAGTGGAGGCCCCAGGGTCTCTGCCCCACCGCCCCTACCTCCATCCCTCACCGTCCCCTCACCAGGCGTCTGGGAGGGAGCTGGCTCCTGAGAGAGAGAGAATGGCTGCTTTGCTCTGCAAAGAAGGGGGTGAATGACAAAGACGCAGGAAAAGAGGTGAGAGGAAATCAAGCTGGTCCCATTTGGGGCCACTGGCAGGAGGGAGGAGATAGAGGGGGCTGCAGGCTGTGACCCAGAGAACTCTTTTCCTGTTTATTTAAGATCAATGTCCTCATTAACAATAATAAACGTAAACATAAAGAGACATCTTTAGTAAAAAGAAAAAAAGAGAATCATAACCATACGAACAGATCCTAGAACTAAAGAAGAAACCCCCCCCCAAAAAAAAAATTAAACAGAACGTATGGAAAACAATACAGCACTTACTATTTACATTAAAAAATTTAAAAAAGGAATCATAGAATCATAGAAATGTAGAGTTGGAAAGACCACACGGGCCACCCAGTCCAATCCCCTGCCATGCAGGAACACCCTCAAAGGACTCCCTTTAGATATGGCCATCCAGCCTCTGCTTAAAAACCTCCAAAGAAGGAGACTCCCCCACACTCCGAGGAGCAGATGCCACTGCTGGACAGCTGTGACTGTCAGGAAGTGCTTCCTGAGGTTCAGGTGGAATCTCCTGTCCTGCAGCTTGGATCCATTGCTCCTTGTCCTGGTCTCTGGGGCAGCACAAAACAGTAGCCCTCTCCCTCCTCTGATATGGCATCCCTTCAGATATTTCAACATGGCTCTCATGTCCCCCTTAATATTTCTCTTCTGCAGAATGACACATCCCCAGCTCTCTAAGTCTATCCTCATAGGGCTTCATGGCTTCCAGGCCTCTCACTATTTTGGTCACCCTCCTCTGGACTTGCTCCAGCTTGACCATGCCCTTTCTCACTGGGTGCCCAGAACTGGGACAGGATTCAACAGATGAGGTCTAACCAAAGCAGAGTAGAAAGCAGATCCTAGGAGAAGAAGGACCTAGGTTAAACCTCATCTTGACAATACTGTGCCCATTTCTGGGCACCCCAATTCAAGAACATGGCTATTTACGATTTGATAGGCATCACTGAGACCTGGTGGATGAGTCTCATGATTGGAATATAGGAATAGAGGGTATAGCCTATTTTGTAAAAATAGACCAAACAAGAAAGAAAGGAGGAGTAGCCTTGTATGTCAGGGATGTTTTCACCTGTGACAGATTGAGGACTTAAACCCAGAAAGCCAGGTCGAGAGCATTTGAGTAAGAATTAAGGCAGCGAGAACAATAGGGATATTCTGGTGGGGGTTTACTACAGACAGGCTGAGGACTTTGATGACGCCTTCCTCAACCAAATGACTGCACCTTCAAGGAGGAGAGATACAGTAATAATAGGAGATTTCAATTACCCGGATATATACTGGCAGTCAACTTTGCCAGACAGCAAGGTCCAGCAAGTTTCTTGCTTGTCTTGCAGAACAACCATGGTCCGGAAGGTGGAAGAGGCCACAAGGGGATCAAATATTCTAGATCTGATCCTGACCAACAGGGATGACCTTGTTAATGAGGTAGACGTGGTTGGATCTTTAGGGGGGAGTGACCGTGCCCTATTGGAATTTGGCATTCAGTGGAAAGGAGAAGAGAAGGGTAGCCAAAGACACTCATCTTAAGATTTTAAAAAAGCGGACTTCTGTAAACATAGGGGAGCTGCTGGCTGGAATTCCATGGTCAAGAATAGTGAAGGGAAGGAGTTTAGGGAGCATGGCAGTTCCTAAAGAAGGATATAAGGCAGAACTACTTAACACCTTCTTTGCCTCAGTTTTTTCCCAGAAGGAAAAACAGGCACTCAACCTGGCGGTTGGGGAGCAGGTGAGGAAGCAGGGGAAATGAGGCACATAATAGGTAGAGAGGTGGTACAGGAATACCTGTCCACACTGGATGAATTCAAGTCTCCAGGGCCAGATGAATTGCATCCTAGGATATTAAAAGAGCTGGCAGAGGTCATTTCGGAACCGCTTGCTATAATCTTGGAGAAATCTTGGAGAACAGGAGAAGTTCCAGCAGACTGGTAGAGAGCAAATGTTGTCCCCATCTTCAAGAAGGGAGAAAAACAGGATGAAATAATTATCACCCAGTCAGCCTGACATCAGTACCCAGAGATCTGGAGCACTCATTAAGCAGTCAGTTTGGAATCACTTGGAAAGCAAGGCGGTAATCACGAGAGCTACAATGAGGATCTCCAAAAATAAGTCATGCCAGACTAATCTTATCTCTTTTTATGATAGAGTTACTAGCTTGATAGACAAAGGGAATGCTGTGGATGTAGCATCTTGATTTCAGTAAGGCCTTTGACAAAGTTCCCCATGACATTCTGCAACGAAGCTGGTAAAATGCGGGCTGGACAGGGCTACTGTTAGTTGGATTTGTAATTGGTTGACCTCAATTCTAACCCAACGGGTGATCACGAATGGCTGCTTTTCATTCTGGAGAGAAAGTGACTAGCGGGGTGCCACAGGGTTCTGTCCTGGGCCCAGTGCTGTTCAATATTCTTATCAACGACTTGGATGAAGGAATAGAGGGCATGCTCATCAAATTTGCAGATGACATCAGATTGGGAGGGGTTGCTAATGTTCCAGAGGACAGGATCAAAATTCAAAATGACCTGGGTAGATTGGAGAGCTGGGCCAAGGCTAACAAAATGAAATTCGACAGAGAGAAGTGCAAGGTCCTACACTTAGGTAAGAAGAGGAATACAGAAATACAGGATGGCACGTGGCTGGATAGCAGTACGTGTGAAAGGGATCTAGGAGTCTTCATAGACCATGTTGAAAAACCCGCCAGGGGCATTACCATCAATAGGAAAAACATCACAGCCAACACGAGGCAGCAGGCTAACAGTCTTTATTGCGGGCAATAGATCAAGTAGCAGACTATTAAGTTACAGCGCAGCGAGCCATCTCCTCGTCCAGAGCAGAAAGGAAAGGAAACAAGAAAAAGGCACAGCCGGTTCAAAAGCCATGTTTTTAAGTATACATATTCAATAACAAGGCATTCCCTTAACCATAACAATGTTGCGGCTACTGGCAGCAGAAGACCTTGAATACGTTTAGGTTTCACATGGGAAGCGTTCACAGAAAGCTAGACTAAACAACTACAAGCAGCTTTGCGTTCTCACCCTCTAGTGGTGGGAAAATATGAAGCCAGGAGTAACAACAGGTCCCATCATGCTACTCAACCTGTGACACTCCCCTACTCCTTGCGAAATATTTTCAGCTACCTTGCTTTGGAGACTCCATCAACCCCAGTTTGCTAACGTGCTGACCAAATGCATTAGCAGGAAGTGGCTTGGTAAACACATCAGCCACGTTTTCTCCTGAAGACACATAGGTAAGGGACACTTTTCCTTCTTGTACATATTGTTTCACATTGTGAAATTTGATGTCAATGTGTTTTGATCGAGAAGACACCCGGTCAGACACTGCCATTTGAATGCAGGCTTGTGAATCACAACGTATTTGTATTGGTAATGGCACAGACACATGCAGGTCTTGTAGCAACTGCAAGAACCAAACCAACTCAGTACAGAGCGCAGATAGGCTCACAAACTCTGCCTCTGCAGTTGATAAAGCAAGACAAGACTGTTTTTTAGCCTTCCAGTCGATTGCTACACCACTGTATTTGACAAGAAAACCAGTTGTGCTTTTGCGGTCCACAGTATCCTCAGCGAAATCACTGTCTGATGAACAGACAAGGTTTGGCATCTGATCAGGACAAATGCTTAGGCAATAATCAAGGGAACCCTTTAGGTACCTGAGTACCCTTTTCACACCCTGCCAATGATACTGGGTTGGCTTAGCACACGCTCTGCCCAGAATGTTGACACTTAAAGCAATATCAGGCCGGCTAGTACCAGCTAAGTACAAAAGGCTCCCAATGACAGACTGATATAGGTGTATATCAGGAAATAATTCCTCACAGGTATTTTTCAAAAAACCTGGCACCATTGGAGTTTGTACCGGCTTGCAGTCAGACATTTGACACAATTCTAACAATTTTACAATCTTTTGTTTCTGACACAGCAGAATACCTTTTTCAGTTCTCTGTACTTCAATTCCAAGAAAGCTCTGTACTGGGCCTAGGTTTTTCACCTGAAACCTTTTCCCCAGCTCTTTCTCAAACACTTGCACTTGTTTTTGTGTAGCACTGACCAAGCATAGATCATCCACATATGCAAGGAGAATTTCCAAACTCTCCCCTTTCCCTCGAATATATACACAGGGATCAGCAAGGCTTTGTATGAACCCACACCCTTGCAGGGCATTGTGTAAACAAACATTCCAACACTTGGCAGATTGCCGTAATCCGTAAAGCACTTTCCTCAAAAACCAAACTTGGTTTTCTCTCCCCTCTACTACAAACCCATCAGGCTGAAGCATGTACACTTTTTCCTCTAAATCAGCATTAAGATAAGCAGTAGAGATGTCAAAGTGAGTAATAACAGCTTTTCTCTGAGCTGCTATGGCAAACACCAATCTGATGGACTGGGCTTTCACAGTCGGGGAGTAAATCTGATCCAGATCACTGGTATCTTGCAAGAACCCGCGTGCCACAAGGCGCGCTTTATATTTCACATGCCCATCAGCGGTGGGTTTCAACTTGTAGACCCATTTGCTGTCAACTGGCTTCACACCCTTGGGCAAATTACAAAGAGAATACACATCATGCTGAATAATGGAATCCATTTCATTCTGCATTGCATCCCACCAGGGTTCTGCCTGTTGCTCAGGCATTTTCACAACATCAGCAAAGCACTGAGGCTCACAGTTTACAGCGCACACACGAACTGCGAGAGACTCAGGGGAAAAACGTTTAGGTGGAATGCCTTTCGTTTTTCTTTGAGACCGTCTGGGGATGGGACGATCCTGCAAAGGTTCGTCCCTGTCCTCAGCACTGCGAGACCTTTTCACTGAGCCTTCGCGTTCTCTCTCCCCTGTGCAAGACCTTCGCACATCACTTACAGCTCTTCTCCTCCACGCGCCTCTCTCCTCTTCTGTTTCAACCCTTGAGGAACTGGGAGCGGAGGCTGGGAGTGGAGCAGAGACTGAAGGCTGCAGTGGCTGAGAAGCTGGCAGACCAGCCACAGGGAGAAATACTTCAGACGCTGCCTGGACACGCGACCAATTAGCGTGTTCCTCAAAAGAGGCATTCCTAGACACCACACAGGAATTGCCACCCACTTGCAGTTGGGCTCATAGCCAACAAAACGCATACGCTGGGCCTTAGGCTCCCCCTTCCTTCTTTGCCCCTTGGGGATGTGCACCCAAGCAAAACTCCCAAAGACTCTCAGATGTGCAATGGAAGGTTGTTTACCAAACAAACACTCATAGGGAGTAGTATTAACCACAGAACTCCACAGCCTGTTGTGTATGTAACAGGCAGTCAGAATTGCCTCACCCCAAAAACTCAGAGGCAGATCTGCATCAAGCAGCAAACTATGCATTCGAGTCTGCAGAACTCCTGCATTCCACTCAGCCACTCCATTCTGATGAGGAGAATAGCCGGCAGTCGCCCTGTGCACTATACCCTGTTTTTTGATCCATTGTTGCAAGTTCTCCGACAGGAATTCCATTCCTCTGTCGGTTTGAAGCTTTTGCAGGGAATAACCAAATTGCCTTTCAACCAAGGAACACCAGTTCTTGAGAACTTGACACACATCAGACTTTTGTTTCAACAAATAGCAGAAAATGAACCTGCTAAAATCGTCTACGAGAATGACGAAATATCTAGCTCCCCCTAGGGAAGGTTTACTCATAGGACCCACAATATCACAGTGTACCAACTGAAATGGGGCGGTTGGTACACGAAAACTAACTCTCGGTGCTGGGAGTTGTTTAGATTTAGCTTGCTTGCAAATAGCACAGTCAAGAAAGACATTACAAGGCTTCAAAGTACACCCTTTACAACAACCAGCAAGCCTCTTTAACACAGGAAAGCTTGCATGCGCTGCGCGCCGGTGGAGGAGATGAAGGCACTCATCATGTTGTGGGACATTGCCATACACATTACACACAGTGTGTCGTGGCTCAAGAAAGAACAGCCTCCCTTCTCGTGTAGCCACAGCACATACCACCCCATCTTTGAGGATTTTACCTTGCTTCCCGTAGAACTCAACCTTGAACCCTGACTCTGTTAGTTGCCCCACAGAAAGCAAACAGAAATCAAGAGAGGGAACAAACAAAACATTTTTCAAACCCATGTCAAGGGCAGGGACAAAAGCTACACCTTCGCCACAAACTTTAGCCTTTGTCCCATCAGCTAATGTCACAGAGGAAACACTGGCAGAATCCAAACAGTCAAATAAATCTTCAGAATTGACCAGGTGCTGGGAACAGCCGCTGTCTAGAAGCCAAACGGAATCACCTGCGTCCTCAGAGCCTGGCACAGTGTCCGAAACAGCATCTCCCACGGCAACAGCAACTCTCAGCCGTCCTCTGGCCCGACCTCCTCTGCCTCCTCTGCCACGGCCCCTGGCACCGGCGCCTGTGAAGCTTTGCTCCCCTTGCTTCAGGAGCGGGCAATCACGCTTCAGATGAGAAGCAGACCCACAACGAAAGCACCTTCGCACAGCGTGGGCTCTCACCAGCCCCTCCTGCCTCGCCTCAGCAGCCGGAGAACTTTTTCTCCCAGCACAGGCCTCTGCAGCTGGAGCCGGCTGTGTGGGAGTCTCTGCATTCCTTGCGCGCTTTTCCTCTTCTTCCAGCAGACGAGCAGAAACCAAAGGAACGGTTAACTCCCTCTCTGGCATGGATTGAAGAGAGGACACCACCAGATTCCAGGAACTATCAAGAGAATTCAAGATGCAAAATACCTTGTCACTTTCAGGCAACACTTTGCCTCTCTCCCGAAGTGACGAAAACAGCTCCAACATCTCAGCCAAATGCTGCCTCACCGGGACACCGGGGGCCAGCTTCACCCCATATAAACGGGCGCACAGGGCGTACTTGGCGGCTGCTGATTGACTCAAAAACAACTCCCGCAGCCTCGCCCAGGCTTCTCGAGGGGTGGCAAGATCCCTAATATGCGTGAGCTGGTCATCCTCCACAGCCAGAAAGAGGACAGACATGGCACGCCTCGTTGCCGCTGCTATCTCCGCAGCAGTCCCCTGCAGAGTCGGGGGAACTGTGAAAGCACCCCACAGCCCCTCAGCTTGCAAATACTTTTCCATGCGAGCTGACCATGCCAAGTAATTAGTTGCATTTAGCTTAACGAGAGGCAGGCCCCCAGGCACCACATGAGCCATCGTAAAAACACCTCAAAAAACACCTCTCAAAACCATCCTCTGCTACCATGTTGAAAAACCCGCCAGGGGCATTACCATCAATAGGAAAAACATCACAGCCAACACGAGGCAGCAGGCTAACAGTCTTTATTGCGGGCAATAGATCAAGTAGCAGACTATTAAGTTACAGCGCAGCGAGCCATCTCCTCGTCCAGAGCAGAAAGGAAAGGAAACAAGAAAAAGGCACAGCCGGTTCAAAAGCCGTGTTTTTAAGTATACATATTCAATAACAAGGCGTTCCCTTAACCATAACAATGTTGCGGCTACTGGCAGCAGAAGACCTTGAATACGTTTAGGTTTCACATGGGAAGCGTTCACAGAAAGCTAGACTAAACAACTACAAGCAGCTTTGTGTTCTCACCCTCTAGTGGTGGGAAAATATGAAGCCAGGAGTAACAACAGGTCCCATCATGCTTCTCAACCTGTGACAGACCACAAGCTGAACATGAGTCAGCAGTGTGATGCAGCAGCCAAGAAAGCCAATGCAATTCTCGGCTGCATCAACAGGAGTATGGTGTCTAGATTGAGGGAGGTACTGGTACCACTCTACTCTGCTTTGGTTAGACCTCATCTTGAATCCTGTGTCCAGTTCTGGGCACCCCCATTCAAGAAGGACATGGTCAAGCTGGAGCAAGACCAGAGGAGGGCGACCAAAATGGTGAGGGGCCTGGAAGCCATGCCCTATGAGGATAGACTTAGAGAGCTGGGGATGCTTAGTCTGCAGAAGAGAAGGTTAGGAGGGGACATGAGAGCCATGTTTAAATATTTGAAGGGATGCCATATAGAGGAAGGAGAGGGCTTGTTTTCCGCTGCTCCAGAGACCAGGACAAGAAGCAATGGATTCAAGTTGCAGGAAAGGAGATTCTGCCTGAACCTGAGGAAGAACTTCCTGACAGTCACGGCTGTCCGGCAGTGGAATCTGCTGCTGCCTCCATGGAGTGTGGTGGAGTCTCCTCCTTCTTTGGAGGTTTTTAAGCAGAGGCTGGATGGCCATCTGTCTGGAGTGCTTTGAGGGTGCTCCTGCATGGCAGAGGGTTGGACTCGATGGCCCCTGGGGTCTCTTCC
Source organism: Iguana delicatissima (assembly GCA_948472985.1). NCBI lineage: Eukaryota > Metazoa > Chordata > Lepidosauria > Squamata > Iguanidae > Iguana > Iguana delicatissima. The sequence continues at coordinate 238 of CAOKZL010004663.1, read as the reverse complement.
AACTCTACTTTTCTATGATTCTATAAAAGTATGCCATCTGAATGTTGGCATGGATGTTGGCTTTAAAGCAACCTCTATTCATATGTGGTGGGAGTGTGAAAAAGTATAAAGAACACGTTTTTTAAAGAAATCGAACAGGAAATTAATAGAATTATAGGAGGAAATTGAAAATAAAGAAAGAAAGATGGCCGATTTTTAATGTTAAGGATACTGGGGTACAAAAAGAGGAGGGATATTT
>CAOKZL010004662.1:0-20392 GCA_948472985.1 Iguana delicatissima | reverse complement strand
TCAAGAAGGCTCTTTATAGTCTTTAGGACTCAAGACCTGTCAGTGATGACGTTCCCCAAGTTTTAGCCAGGAAGTTCTGAAAATTGTAAACATGTACACAGGCCATGGGGAAGAACATAGTATAGTTTTCACACCGTAAAAGGGAAGTCCCTGATAGCCATTAGGCTCATGAACTGTCAATATCTATGGCAACCCCCTAAAGTTCTAGCCAGGAAGTTCTGGTCTGAACAGGATGGAAATTTTAAACATTACCTATTTTTCCTGTTTTTCAAACCTTTATGTCATGTTTCCTTTCGTCTTGGCCCAGATTGTAAAAAGGAAGCTCCTTATAGCCATTAGGACTGATGAACTGTCAATACTATGGCACCTCCAAGTTTTAGCCAGGATGTTCTGGTCTGAAGGCTAGGAAATTTTAAACATTACCCATTTTTCCTGTTTTTCAAACCTTTGTCACAGTTTCCTTTCGTCTTGGCTTATCTTGTAAAGGAAGCTCCTTATAGCCAGCAGACCATGAACTGTCAACACCATGGCACCCCCAAGTTTAGCCAGGATGTCTTGTCTGTTTTTCAAAACCACAAAAGGGTCTAATAACACTTTATTCCTACTCAGGATTTGGGAAAACAACAAAGGTATTTCAGTCCATTACCTTCATCCAACAATTTTACTTACTCACACAATTTTGTTTTTATTTCAACAATTATTTACAGTTGTTAGGAACCATTTCATAAGGTCTTTTTGTAATAACAGTTTGGACATACTCTATATATTCCTTGTCATAGGCTTCAGCATTTCATTTAGAAACTGGAAGGGATTTTGAGCTCTCATGACTGCAATCAGAGTGTTCAAAACCTGATTCACATTCTTCCTTTAACTCCAGAATATTTAAACCATATGCTATTATATGACTTTCTCCAAGTACATTTGCAAAGCTTATTTTACTGCATTTTTTTAAATGTTTAGATATAATTTTTTATTTCCACCTTAGAGAGGGTATGTGGCTGCTGAGCCTCAGTTTCTTGACAAGCCCAGCATCTTCTCTCCAGATATTCATCAAGGACTTTATTTATAATCACATAAAGAATGACTCTGGTCAAAGATTTGTATTTGTTTTTTGATGAAATGGGTACTGCTTCCAAGGCCAAGATCCTTTGCATTCTGACATGTGCAGGTTCTGTAGCTATGAGCTCCTACAGAGTCTAAAATTCAATGAGAATAGTTTTAAAATATGTCCTATACAACATGTCTCACCAGCTATATCCCCATGTATGTTCACAACCCATTCCTATGGCTGCGGCTTCAGCAATGCCGCTGTGCATGGCCTCCTGGGCATTCCTTTCAGCAACTCTGTACCTCACCACCGCTGTTCCAGGTTCCTGAAAATTGAGAACAAGGATTATTAGTTCTGGCCTCCCCAAGTAACTCCAATTTTCCAGATAGTGAGTTCCTTTTTTACCTGCCTGACAACATCTCTGCCGATATAGTTGCCCAACATAGTGTGCCACTTTTGGTGGACAATTCTCTTTATCTGTATCCATGCATTTCTGAGGTGTCTGGCGCCTCCATGCGGCCCCCAGGACTTGTCCGGGCATCTAAAATCTCCTTGCCCGCCCTCCCCACGTCAAATCCGGGCGTTTTTGGTCGGTTTGACGCACAGGAAGGGTCCAAATCCGCCCCACGTCGGGAGGTGGCTGGGCGGGCTCACACGACCCCACTGGGCCAACGGCAACAGCCCCAGGGCATTCGCCCCATTTGGCTCGGCTATCCGGGCTCCCACGCCAGCGCGGGCCCAATTAGATCCTTTACTCCGCCGCCCCATTGCACGGCTGGCACCACGTGGGAGGGGCCGGGGATTGTTGGCCCATTCCGGACGTCCTCCGCCCACACTTCCGGGGAGCTCACAGGGCATCAATCAATCACTTTTGACAGGTCATCAATCAATCAAATCACCAAGTGTCAATCATTTTTGACACAGGAACACACTGCCCACTACTCATTGAATTCGCGTCTTTTGTAAAAACAATTTGCAGAAGATGTGAAGATTATAATGTTCTGTATCTAATTGCAATGCATTTTCCCAAACATTATATTGTCTTTCACTGCACTGAAGTGGCAATATACAACCACTTTCAGCAAGAATGTGGAGTGCACCTCAAAAATTTGTAGCTGATCATAAAGATGTTTTACTTGGGTTACAGCCTCACTGAGTTTATCTGACTACAAAATAATTATAGTGTTTTCACCTTAAAAACTAACATCTATCATCATCATCATTTGATATTTAAGAACCACAGTGTGTTGAAACCGGGAGATGAAATAGGGAGCACAGGGCAAAGATCACAATGCAAATGGTGAATTTTAAAATGAGAACTGTTACAAAACAAATGTCACAAACCAGGTTTTATAAAAGATACCCAAATAGTTAACTGTTCTGTGTTCTGGTACCACTTGTGGTTTAGTATTAGATTACAGCCCTGGGTTACCTAGTTTCATTTTCTTAACGTTGCCAATTCACTGTGCAACCTTGCAGCCCACCATGCTCTCTCAGCCCTGCTATAGGTTCAGCTTATGTTTGCCATAAGTCAGAAAAAAATCTGAAGGCACTACAACAATAACAACAATTAATTGTCTACCCTGAAGCAGAAGGAGAGTCATTCCAATAAGTACACAGTACAGTTTAGGGACTTCCATTAGTGAGCAAAGCAATACAATACACAGCCTGTTGGACATAATGAGAATGTATTTTCCTTTTATAAGACTATTTTTCTTCCTATTAAGTGGCCTTGTTCAAAATCATGGAACAATAGATATTTGTTCAAATAAACACACACACACTCTCTGACATTATACCATCCCTTGCTTGACAGGAGTATGAATTGAATCATAGAGGTGGGTTTGTTTCAAAACAACTTGTAAAATAACAAACTATGCAGATATAAATGATTGAAGATAAAGCCTTCAGTCATTTGAAGAGCTTTCCTTCAAGATGTATGAGTTCAGCTCAATCTCAAGGTTGTGTTGTTATAGAATTTATAGAGGACAACCACCACTACTCTGAAATCAGTCTATGTTAATTATGGTCTTCATCACTTCTTTACAGTATGGTGACAAAGGCGCCTCCTCCCAATAATATATAATAAAATAGAATTTTAAAATTCAGGTTTTCCACATGCTTGGTGTAAAGGAGGAGGGTTTCCATAGCAAATTGTATTGCAACTCAATTTGGGGTATGTTTGTTCAGTCAGCAACAAAACTGGACATTTCACCAGCTAAATTAACTTTGAACTACCTGTGTTGACTTGATAATTAAAAGCTGTTTTTTGTTTTTGTTTTTTCCTTTTTCCTTCACTGTGAGTAATTGGTATTTGAAAAGGTATTTTTTTCATTTCTTGCAGTTATAGTTGCAGCTCCTACCTTAAACTTACTGGATCAGTGCAGTGCTGCTTCATTTGGTCTTTATCAACACCCCATATACTAGGTACAAAGCTAGGCAAAAGGAATGTCAAAAATGTAATTTAGCTACAGTTTATAGTTTAAAGTCAACAGTACAGCAACATTTTATTATGCTCTCTACGGTATTTTAATATCTCAGACATAGACACATCTCCCTGTGTTTTGAGATCTTCTGGAGAGCACCTTCTCTGCCACTCTCATAGGTACACCTGGTGGGCACACACAAAGGGAGCTTTCAGCCACTGCTTCCATGCATGGAAAACCCTTTCCCAGACCCTTGCTTGCTTTTGAGGGACAGGTGTAAGGTTCTTTTGTTTTGGCTGCCTTTGAGCATTTTATTGCTCATGGTCTTTAATAAAGAGTTGTGTTGCTTATATTTGTTGGGTTTTTTTTTTAACAACATTCTTTTAATGGCTTTTAATTCTATTTCAGAGTTTCATTGTATTTTAAGTTTTGATAGTATTATTTTTAGCTATATTTGCTTCAATTTTTTGTAAGCCACTTCCTCAGGGATTGGAGAAAAGATGGAAATGTTCATTATCATCCTGCATCACCATCACCACCACCACCAGCATTCCTATATTATTTCATGAGCTACATGCAATTAGTCCTATTTTCTGCATTTCTGGTTTTCTAAAATAATTGAAATGTGCAATGTTGAGGACAGCTTTTAGTTCCTTTGGTCTATTTCCTCAATCACATTACAAAATGTACATGTTTGGGTAGTAATAAAATATTAAGTTACGTGATTGAATGTTTGATAATGGGATCACCACATTTTTTGCTGTCTGAGAATCTTGAAGCTAGGCAAAAGAACCTATTGTAACTCACTCCTTCTCCAAAACCAAATAGGCAAAAGCTAGGTGCCTTCAAATGAGACAGAGGGTTCCTATTTATTGACTGCATTAGCATTTCCCCTCCATATACAACATCCTACAATAAACAAATAATTCCTCCAAACAATTAATTGTTTTGTTCACATAAATTATTAAGGAAAATTAAACATACTTACAATATGAGTTAAAATAAATTAAAAAGGTTGTGTTGAGATCACACAGCAATTATTTTATAATGTATGCCAGTTACATCTAACTCTCAACAATCACTTCAATAACACAGCTGGTTATGTTTCCACTACATATCACACAATCAGCATCTCAGTTTGTTAGATCTCAGCTAGTTTTGCTGGAGTTCATCAGCTCCAAATTGTTAGTAGCACACAGTAGAAAAAAGAAAGATGGGAAGAATTTAACTAGTATATTATTCAGTTTGAGATAGAGGGAAGAGCTGGGGCAATGTAAAACTTTAAAATCCAGAGAAAGATTTAAGGAGGAGAATTTCATAATAATGTTTAATTTCTTGAATTATACCATGTTCAACTTTGTCTAGAATTTATGTTTGTATCAATCTCCTTATTTACCTTAGTGATATAGTTATTTCCCAATTTAGTTTGCAAAGTGGCCCTCACAATACTACTGACTACTCAGTTATAGTGCTCTCCACTTCATTACATCTCAGTCTTGAATGTAATAGTCTATGTTCTATCAGGGGCAGCATCCTGTTAAATCACTGATTGGTTTTTTTCGGAAGCCAGTCAAGAATGACTACAACCTGTTAGAAATGATGATACTGTCAAAATGATTCTATGTGCTTCCTTCGCATGAAAAGATTAGGGCTAAACATCCAGAATGGGGTCAGGGCTACCCCTCCAAGAACTCACCCCACCACCCTGAAGCATAATAGGTTTCACTCTCGGGAGCTACATGGTACAACTCAGCCACCTCAGGGACATTTCCAATTTGTACCCCCTAATTTGCCCCAACAAGGTCCTACGTCACCCACCTCTGCCCACTCCAACCAGTGGGAATAGGGTGTTGGACTGGCCAATGAAGGAGATTTCTAATTTGCACCCCATTTGGTTGATCAGAGAAATGTGTCTCCTCTAGGAACTCACCGAGCTGTCCCAATCAATAGGAACCAGTTTGGACCCTGCAGAATTATGCCAGCTAAACAACCAATTGAAAGATACTCATAGGATGGCTATATGCGTGGAAAAGGATCCTTCCTTTGATAGAACTTGTACTCTTCCAGGCTGAGGTGAATCTGGGTTAAGACTGGAGACTCATTCTACATTTTCTCATGTTAAGTGGATTTAGAGCAAGACTTCCCTCCCTCAACAGGCCCTTCCCTTAACCAAACCTCAGGATTCCATAGCATGTTGAAGTGGAATAATAAGCACTATTGACCTAGTGGAGCTGCTACTCAGCAAAAAAATTTCTGGAAAATAATTCATGAAAATATTACTAAAACTCTTAATATTCACATTCATTACAAAAACTGAAGATTTTTATTAAATATTTTGGATGAGTAAGACCCAGCAGATGACATAGATTATACTATATATGATCACAGTTCCTGAGGATGGGCATTTCCTATGCCGCAAACAAAAGTTTTTACACCATCATTAGATGATTGGCTATTGAAAGTGCATGATATGGACAATCGATAACTGTATCACTTTACTTTCTGATTTAACCCTCAAACAATTAAGATTATTGGAAGTTAGAAGTCCCCTTTGGAATCTAAATCAGGACAGAGTGCAACAATTGGGATTACTATTTGCATGAGAACACTGTACTATTATAGTGATAATATGATTGGCTGTAAACAATTACAGAAAAATTTGTATAGTGAATATGTATATAGGTAAATCACTATGTTGATAAATGTATAATATGTTACAAAATAAATACAAGCTAGAAAGATGGAACAATTAGATACAGTTTAGTAATTATAATGTAGTTACATCTACATAGCTAGGTAATTGAATGAAACAAATAAGTGTATTTATTGCATTTATATAATTATACTTTTTTCTTAGACTATGTCTAGCGGAGTTCTCAGAGAATCAATATTATTCTTGGGTAAATAAGTTTGGAAGGACAGGTAAGCAGTATCCTTAGCTTGTTTATTAAGACAAGGGAAAAGAAAATATATATATATAGTCAATTATATGAGGCATACAGTATAATTAACTATTTATATACATAAATACTGTATAAATATTTGTTATCTTTAAAATCAATTTTAATTTTGCTGTATTAATTGTTCTCAATTCTTTTTTTTTGTGAAATGCAATTTTATTTTAAAAAAAAATTAAAACATATATATATAAAAAAAAAGTGAAATAATAGCACTATAACAGTCTGGGGAAAAAGGCCATCCTTTTTAGTCAGTCCTGTAAGAGTACTCTATCTCAGCATCCGGGGTATAATGGCTTTTGTTCTGAATTTATCCTTAGGAATGCCCCTAGTTATATGGAACCAAAACCTTTTCAGCAAATTCCATCACTGCTCAGTAAAAGGCTTGTTATAAAGGGGAAACACTTAATAGCAAATTTAATAGCAAACCTCAGACTGTTTCCCCAAAAGTGCTTTTTTCCTCAAAACAATTTTTATCCAGGGTTTTAAAAGATCATGCCCTTTTCTAATACACACCCTTGGGGGAAAGGGGAAAATTTCCTTTTTAAAACACAGAAGGCTCTTTAAAAATTTTACCCACTACATTTTTTTCCATGTATTATTCCCCAAATTGTTGGTACAAATTCAGTTGGGGGGGATGAAATACCAGCCCCAAGGAAGCCATTCTGCTCTAGCAATGCACCATAGACTGCAAAATAATTTCAGTTACACTGCTTTCATTTTTGTTTGAATAACTGAGAAGGCCAAAAACAAACTTTCTGCTTTTGGGATTTTTGTCCTTTAAGTTACTTTAAATTACTCGGGGAGTTCAGCATAAATTCCCAAAAATTGCAAAGAAGAATTTCCCCGACTTATGAATCTGCTCACATCTGAAGTTTTAATTCCTTGAAAATTCATTAACATGAAATTAAATTAGCCTCACGATAATAACCACAGCACGTGAGCCACTAAAATGAAAAAAAGGTGTTAAAATTACAATGCTTTATAATTGATTCTTTTTAATATCAAGCATAGCAACCCATTAAGGCAGGAGACCTAATAGTAATGTAGTTTTATAGCCCTTGGCACTGAACTACCCCCTACATTTACATTAAGAGCAATAAAAATTGAATTTCCAAAAACCTTTTATCCACCCCCCTCAAAAGCCATATTCACTAGCAAGCAGATATTATAATGATACTAATAGAGTAATTATGGCAGGGAAACCAACTAGGAAAAGAGAAGAGGAGCAAAAATAAATTGAGATTTCTGCATAAATTTTATTCCCAACTTCTGCCAAAAACCAACACTCGCTACCCCTACCACCTGTCATTCTGTCTAATCCAGGAATGTAAATTTCTCCTTGCTGATGTAAATATAAAGGTGTAGTTTCTATTGCTATTGTGCTTAATTGGGAAATAAATAAAATATTTTGTGCAGAATTAAATATGAATTCCTTGTGAAGACATGTTCCTGTCTAGAAATACACTGTTCTCTACTCAGGAAAAAAATTCTGCACAAAACATGAGGCTTTTATTTTTTTGAAAAAATATCACAGCTTCACAAATTATTCTACTGGATCTGGTTTTTACACACCAGGTACAGCCCTGTTCTAACAAAGAAATAAATAAAAAATTAATATTATTTCCATCCCATCGCCACCTCCCTACAACATTACTGTGAATCTCAAAATGTTTATCTGTACTTTCAGTTCTATAAAAATCCAGCATCTAACAGCTATTTTATGCATGTTTGCCTTTTAAAATTCTAAATTATATTTGGTTTTGCAGGTCAGATTGTATAAAATATTTGATTGTGCACTGCACGGCCTTTTAATGGAGGGTTCTACATTTTAATCTTTATTGTTTTATTTCAATGATTTTGTATTTTAAAAAAAAATTAATGGTGGTTTATATGATAGTTTGGGTCCCTAAGGTCCCTATTACACTACTACTTATTATAGTGCCTACTGCATTCCACTTTAACTGCCCTGGCTGCACCCTGTGGAATTCTGGGGTTTGTAGTTTGCTAAGGCGCTGGAAGTACTCCTGGCTGAGAATTCTCAAACTGTGTCCCTAAAATCTATCTGATTATTCCATGCAATATTGCCATGGCAGTTAAAGTAGGATAATAGCACTATAACAGTATAGTGTGACAACTGGAAGTCAACCAATACACCATCTCTGTCCATCTGCTGGGAAAGGTCTGCAAAACACAGGTACTTTGGCTATTATTATTACACAGTTTTCTGCGCTGCAGCACCCAGTTCCTCATCACATGGAGTTTTGTAACTCAACTAACTTTAATGGTAGTTACAGATCCTAAGTTCATACTTTTGTCCCAACCTCCAGACTGGGAGTATTCTTTGTATTTGTGCAGAGAAATGAATGTTCTAATAGGGTTTTTATAAATACACACAATATTCCCCTGTTCTCTTTCCTGACCACAGGAATTGCAGATTGCACTCACCACCATAGCCATACACCTTTATTGTCCAAACTAGATAGAGGCATCAACAACCCAGCCTACAGTCTCTTAGTCAAAAGGGATAAGAGTCTGGGCAACATGACTATAAAGCAGTTCTCACTATGGATACATTAGAAATGTGTCCATACTGGGCTCTTAATCCTGTTGATTAGTCCCAGCTGGAGTAATCCACTGCATCAATTGTTGAATGATGAGTCAACAGGTAGGTGAATCCCACTATTAATGGTTTAGGTTTTTACCTAATGTTTTAACTGTGAAAGAATCTGTCTGAACTCACTTCTACTTCTTCTAAAATCCCTCGCCCAACTAAGCAGAGCTATTCCAAGTGTGTTGTCTGCCACATTCATGTTAAAAAGGAAGAAGCTTCTAAGGGGGAAAGGGGCAACACTAATTCAGTCAACTAGTATACCACAATTTTAAAAAGTGAAGCACTCAAAGTCTTGGCCCTGGATTAAGAACCAGTTTAGTCATCGCCAAAGTTAAATGTTTCAAATCTTAAATTCTTTTCATTCTCAGTATAAACAATTTGATTTTTTTTTAAAAAAATCTTATAAAAATGAACTCAACCCCTAATTCTTACACATCACAATGTATCTCACTGTCACTGATGCTCTCAGAAGTGTTAGATGTCATTAGGGATGTGTAAGAATTTGGGGTTCAGTTCATTTTTATAAGATTTTTTTAAAAAAAATCAAATTGTTTATACTGAGAATGAAAAGAATTTAAGATTTGAAACATTTAACTTTGGTCGATGACTTAAACTGGTTCTAATCCAGGGCCAAGACTTTGAGTGCTTAACTTTTAAAATTCTGGACCTGCATCTCTGTGTACTTAACCATGTTAGGACTTGAATTAGTGTTGCCCCCCTCTTTCCCCCTTAGAAGCTTCTTACCTTTAACATCAATGTGGCAGACAAATACAACACACTTGGAATAGCTCTGCTTGGCTGGGCGAGGGATTTTAGAAGAAGAGTAGAAGTGAGTTCAGACAGATTCTTTCACAGTTAAAACATTGGGCTTAAAAACCAACCATTTCCGCAGCAGAGTTGGGGTTTGCAGTTTCGGGAGGGGCCCCTCCGAAATTGCAAACCCCAGGATTCCATAGGATGTTGCAAGTGGAATAATAGCGCTATAACAGTCTAGTGCGGAAATGGCCCTACTGTTAGTTTCAACTAAAGCAGAACCATTAATAGTGGGATTCACCTACCTGTTGACTCATCATTCAACAATTGATGCAGTGGATTACTCCAGCTGGGACTAATCAACAGGATTGCAGGCCAGTATGGACACATTTCTAATGTATCCATAGTGAGAACTGCTTATCATCATGTGCCCAGACTCTATCCTTTTGACTAAGACCTTTGTAGGCTGGGTTGTTGATGCCTTCTGTCACAGTTAGATTTGGACAATGGCTAATAAAGGTATGTGATGGTGGTGAGTGAGAATTGACGTGGCAATTTGCAATCCTGTGGTCAGGAAGAACAGGAAGATATTATATATATATAAAAACCCTATTAGTAATATTTATTTCTCTGCAACAACAGACAGGGTCTCCAGCTCGGAGGTTGGGACGAAAAGTCTGTAAAATGCAGGATTAATGACATCAGCCTAGTCCAGTTACAAAACTCCATGTGATAAGAAGTCCATATGTAAAAACACAGAAACTCTGGAACCACATATAGCCAAAGGCGAATTTTTGCTGCTTTTCAGACCTTTCCGAGCAGATGGACAGAGATGGTGTATTGGTTGACTTTGGGCTTATCACACTATAATGTTATAGTGCTATTATCCTACTTTAACTGCCATGGCAATATTGCATGGAATCATGGGATTTGCAGTTTAGGGATAAGCATTTAGAATTCTCAGCCAGAGATCTCCAGCGCCTTAGCAAACTACAAACCCCAGAATTCCACAGGGTGCAGCCAGGGCAGTTAAAAGTGGAATAATAGCACTATAATAGTATAGTGTAATAGGGACCTTAGGGACCAAACTATCATATTAAACCACCATTAATTTTTTTTTAAAAATAAAATCATTGAAATAAACAATAAAGATTAAAAGGTAGAACCCTACCATAAAAAGGCCGTCATGCACAATCAAATATTTATACAATCTGACTAGAAACCAAAATATAATTTAGAATTTTAAAAGGCAAACATGGTAAAAATAGCTGTTGAGATGCTGGATTTTTATAGAACTGAAAGTACAGATAAACATTTTGATTCACACAGGTAGATGTTCTAGGGAGGTGGCAATAGGGATGGAAATAATATTAATTTTTTATTTATTTCTTTGTTAGAACAGGGTGTCCTGATGTGTAAAAACCAGATCCAGTAGAATAATTTGTGAAGCTGTATATTTTCAAAAAATAAAAGCCTCATGTTTTGTGCAGAATTTTTTTCCTGAGAGAGAACAGTGTATTTCTCGCAGGAAACATGTTTTCTTCACAAGGAACTCAATATTGAATCTGCACAAAATACTTTCCTAAAATATTTCCCAATTAAGCACAAATAGCAATCAAAGACTGCACAAAAATCTTTGTATTTTTACATAGCAATGACAACAGAGAGAGAGGAATGAGAAGATTTACATTCCTGGATCGCAGAATGACAGGTGGTAGGATCCCCTCAGCTGTCTGTTTTGCACAAAAGTAACAAAATAAATTTATGCAGAAATCTCAATTTATTTTTGCTCCTCTTTTCTCTTTTCCTAGTTGGTTTTTCCCTGCCATAATTACTACTAGTTAGTATCATTAGTAATGATCTGCTTGCTCAGTGAAGTATAGGTCATTATGCATTGGGAAGAGGATGATGATGAGGCTGTGGAAAGTTGCCAATTTTTATTGCTCTTAATGTAAATATAGAGGTAGTTTCAGTAGCCAAGGGCTATAAAACTACATTTACTAATTAGGTCTCCTGCGTCTAATGTGGTTGCTATGCTTGATATGTAAAAAGAATCAATTTATAAAGCATTGTAGAGATTACAGCCTTTTCTTCATTTTAGTGGCTCATGTGCTGTGGGTTATTATCATCGGTGAGGACTGGAATTAATTCACTGTTAATGAATTTTCAAGGAATTAAACATTCAGATGTGAGCAGATTCATAAGTCAGGAAACTCTCTTTCTCTGCAAGTTTTGAATATGCTGAACTTTTCACTGAGGTAACTTAAAGTAACTTAAAGGACAACAGTTCCCAATGCAGAAAGTTTGTTTGTGGCCTTCTCAGTTATTCAAACAAAAATGGAAGATTCCGCAGTGTAACTAAAACTGGTAGTACGCAGGTCTCATGGTGCATTGCTAGAGCAGAATGGCTTCCTTGGGCCTCATATACATGCTCCGCAACTGAAGTTTGTACACAACAATTCATGGGGAATGATCAAGCATGTGGAAAAAACTGTAGTGGGTAAGAATTTGGTCAAGAGAGCCTTCTGTGTTTTAAAAGGCAACATACCACTGTCTCCACATCAGGTGTTGTGTATTGAGAAAAGGGCATGATCTTATTAAAACCCTGGATAACAAGTGTGTCTTCCCGAGAAGGAAAAAAGCACTTGGTGAAACAGTCTAGAGGTTTGCTATTAAGATTTGCTATTAAGATTTGTCGTTCCCTTGATAACAAGCCTTTTAACTAAGCAGTGATGGAATTTGCTGAAAAGACGTATTTGGTTCCCAGTCATCAACTAGAACCATTAAAGGGGGCATTTCCTAAGGATAAAAATATCAGAACAAAAGCCATCTATACCCTGGATGCTGAGATGCAGAGTACTCTTTACAGGACTGACTGAACAGGATGGCCTTTTCTGTATGATACTTGTTATAGTGCTATTATTTCACTTTCTTTTATATATATATGTTTTAATTTTTTTTAAAAAAAATAAAATTGCATACACAAAACAAAGAATTGAGAACAAATTAATACAGCAAAATTAGGTCGTTTTAAAGATAACAAAGATATATACATATTATGTATATAAATAGTTAATTCTGTCTATCCTCATATAATGGCACGTATATATATATATATTTTCTTTTCCCCTTGTCTTAATAAACAAGCTAAGGAAGTTTGGTTGCTGTTTTACCTGTCCTTGCCAACATTTACCCAAGAAAATAATATTGATTCTTGTTAGAACTCCACCGCTAGAGTTACAATCTATAGTACTAAGAAAAAAGTATAATTATATCATGCAATAAATACACTTATTTGTTTGACTCCAATTACCTATATGTGAGATCTAGGTTTCCGCTTTGGAATCTTACATTATAATTACTAAACTGTATCTAATTGTTCCATCTTTCTAGCTATTAGCTTACTTTGTAACATATTATACATTTATCAACATAGTAATTTACCTATATACATATTCACTATACAAATTTTTCTGTAATATTTTACAGCCAATCATATTATCACTATAATCATTGAGTGTTCTCATCCAAATAGTAATCCCAATTGTTGCACTCTGTCCTCATTTAGATTCCCAAAGGGGACTTACTAACTTCCAATCATCTTTAAATTGTTTAGAGGTTGAATCAGAAAGTGAAGTCGTCAGTTTATCGAGTTCTGCCATATCATACAGTTTCAATAGCCAATCATCTAATGATGGTGTAAACTTTTGTTTCCAATAATGGGCGTAGGTCATCCTGGCAACTGTGATCATATATAGTATAATCTTCTGTCATCTCTGGTCTTGCAGTTTAACTTCATCCAAAATATTTAATAAAAATATTTCAGGTTTTCAATGGAATGTGAATATTAAGAGTTTTAGTAATATTTTCATGAATTATTTTCCAGAAATTTTTTTGCTTGGTCACAGCTCCACCATAGGTGGATAGTACTATTATTCCACTTTCAACATCCTATGGAATCCTGAGGTTTGCAGTTTAGGAAGGGCCTCTGAGGGAGGGAAGTCTTGCTCTAAATTTAACAATCCACTTAACATGAGAAAATATTAAATCAGTCTCCAGTCTTAACCCAGATTCACCTCAGCACCTTGTGCCTGGAGATTTAAGATTTCTATCAAAGGAAGAGGATCACTTTCAGCGCATATAGCCATCCTATAGACTATCTTTCAATTGGTTGTTTTAGCTCACATGATTCTGCAGGGTCCAAACTGGTTCCTATTGATTGGGACAGCTGGGGTGAGTTCCTAGAGGAGACACATTTCTCTGATCAACCAAATGGGGTGCAAATTAGAAATCTGCCTTCATTGGCCAGTCCAACACCTATTCCCACTGGTTGGAGTGATGGGGCAAGTTCCTAGAGGTGGGTAACATGACCCTGTTGGGCAAATTGGGGTACAAATTGGAAATCTGCCCTGAGTGGCTGAGTTGTACCATGTAGCTCCGAGGAGTCTGAAACCTATTCCTATTGTTCAGGGTGGTGGGGTGAGTTCTTGGAGGGGTCACCTGACCCATTCTGGATGTTTCACCCTAATACTTTCATGCGAAGGAAGCACATCAATCATTTTGACAGGTGTCAATCATTCTTGAACAGGTTGTCAGTCATTCTTGACTGGCTTCAAAAAAACCAATCAGTCATTTAACAGATGCTGCCCCTGATAGAACATAGACTATTACATTCAAGAAGACTAGATATAATGAAGTGCCGAGAGCACCTATAACTGAGTAGTGGTAGAATGGTGTTCTGAGCCCTAGAACTTTGCAAGCTCTGAATTGGGAAATAACTATATCACTAAGGTAAATAAGGAGGATTGATACAAACATAAATTCTAGACAAAGTTGAACATGGTATAATTCAGAATTAAACATTATTATGAAATTCTCCTCCTTAAATCTTTCTCTGGATTTTAAAGTTTTACATTGCCCCAGCTCTTCCCTCTATCTCAAACTGGAATTAATATACTTGTAATTCTTCCATGTTTCTTTTTTCTACTGTGTGCTACTGACAAATATATTTGGACTGATGAACTCCAGCAAAACTAGCTAGATCTAACAAACTGCAATCTGATTGTGTGATATGTAGTGGAAACATAACCCACTGTGTTATTGAAGTGATTGTCTAGAGTTAGATGTAACTGGCATACATTATAAAATAATTGCTTGTGTGATCTCAACACAAGTAATGAATGAATTGCCCCCTGTAAAACTCTTTTAGATTTGTTAACTCATATTGTAAGTATGTTTAATTTTCCTTAATAATTTATGTGAACAAAACAATTAATTGTTTGGAATTATTTGTTGTTGTTCATGTCTATATGGAGGGGAAATGCTAATGCAGTCATAGATGAGAGGCCCACTGTCTCATTTGAATTAGCTTTTCCTATTTGGTTTTGAATAGTGAGTTACAATAGGTTCTTTTGCCTAGCTTCAAGATTCTGTTCTCAGACAGCAAAAAAGTGTCGTGATGCCATTATCAAACATACAATCACGTCCAGAAGACTTGACTGTTTTATTACTGCAAACATGTACATTTGTAATGTGGTAAAAGGGGGAATGGACCAAAGGAACTAAAAGCTGTCCTCAACATTGCACATTTCAATTATTCAAGCAATTTACCTAACCAGAAATGCAGAAAGAGTGGGGGAAACAGTGCAGTATGGACTCATGAGAGAATATAGGAATGCTGGTGGTGGTGGTGATGGTGATGACTATGATGAATATTCCATCTTTTCTCCAATCCTGAGGAAGTGGCTTACAAAAATTGAAGCAAATATAGCTAAAAATAATATTATACAAAATTTAAAATACAATGAAACTCTGAATAGAATTAAAAGCCATTAAAAAGAATGCTTGTTAAAAAAAAAACCCAACAAATATAAGCAACACAACCCTTTATTAAAGGCTTTTTCCCCATGAGCAATGACTGAAGGTACGCCAAAAAGAAAGAACCTTCACCTGCCTACAGAAAGCAAGCAAGGGTGACACCAGTCTGGCCTCTAGGAAGGGTTTTCCAGTGCATGGAAGCAGTCACTGAGAAAGCTCCCTTCTGTGGGCCCAACCAGGTGTACCTATGAGAGTGGCAGAGAAGGTGCTCTCCAGAAGATCTCAAAACACAGGGAGGTGTCTATGTCTAGATCTAAAATACATAGAGCACTAATAAAATGTTGCTGTACTGCTGACTTTAGAACTATAAACTCTAACTAATTTACATTTTAACATCCCTTCCCTAGCTTTGTACCTAGTATCATGGTATGATAAAGACCAATGAAAGTAGCAGTTGCACTAATCCAGTAAGTTTAAAGGTAGGAGCTAGAACTATAACTGCAGATAAATGAAAAAAAAACTCCTTTGCAAATACCAATTACTCACAGTGAAGCCAAAAAGGAAAAAACAAAAACAAAAAACACTTTTAATTATAGAGGTCAACAGCAGATTCATACAAAGTTAATTTAGCTGGTTGTGAATGTTGAGGTTTTCTGCTGACTGAACAAAATATTCCCCAAATTCAGTTGCAATACGTTGTTATGGAAACCCTCCTCCTTTACACCAACATGTGGAAAACCTGAATTTTTAAATTCTATTTTCTTATATACTATTGAAGAAGATGGAGGAGGGAGAGACACTTGTCACATACTGTAAAGAAGTGATGAAGACTCATGATTAATAGCATAGACTGATTTCAGAATAATAATGGTGTAGCCTATAAATTCTATAACAACACAACCTTGAGATCCCACAGTCTGACTGAACTCATACATCTTGAAGGAAAGCTCTTCAAATGACTGAAGGCTTTATCTTCAATCATTTATATCTGCATAACTGTATTTTTTACAAGTTGTTTTTGAAACAAACCCACCTTGATGATTCAATTCATACTCCTGTCAAGCAAGGGATGGTATAATGTCAGAAAGTGTGTGTGTGTCCTTATTTGAACAAATATCTATTGTTCATCATTTTGAACAAGCCAGCTTGATAGGAAGAAAAATAGTCTTTATTTTTAGAAAAGGAGGATTCATTCTCATTATGCTGAGAAATCCAACAGCGCTGTGTATTGTATTGCTTTGCTCACTAATGAAGTGCCTAAACTGTACTGTGTACTTATTGGAATGACTCTCCTTCTGTTCAGGTAAGCAATTAATTGTTGTTATTGTTGTATGCCTTCAAGTTTTTTCTGACTTATGGCAACCTTAAGCTGAACCTATCACAGGGCTTTCTGAGGCTGAGAGAGCATGGTGCACTCAAGGTTGCACAGTGGATTTCAACGGCTGAACAGGAATTGAACCCTGACCTCCAGGGCTGTAATCTAATGCTCAAACCACTACACCAAGCTGGCCCTCAAAGCAAGTCATACCAGAACTACGCAGAACAGTTAACTTGTTGGGTATCTTTTATAAAACCTGGTTTGTGACATTTGTTTTGTAACAGTTCTCATTTTAAAATTCACCATTTGCATTGTGATCTTGGCCCGTGCTCCCTGCTTCCTTCAGTCTCCCACTTCAACACACTGTGGTTGTCAAGATGTCAATGATGATGATGATGATGCCTAGTTTTAAGGTGAAAACACTATGCACTCTTCTGTAGTACCAGTAAACTCAGTGGGGCATACCTCCAAGTAAAACATGTTCTGGATCCAGCTACAAATTTTTGAGGTCATTCCACATTCTTCCTGAAAGTGGTTGTATATTGCAGCTTTCAGTGCAGTGAAAGACAATATAATGTTTGAAAGCCATCCATTTGCAATTCAGATACAGATTATTGTGATCTTGACATCTTCTGCAAATTGTTTTACAAAAGACGCGAATTCAATGAGTAGTAGGGCTGTGTAGCTCCTGTCAAAAATGATTGATGACTCATGATTGATTGATTGATGACCTGTCAAAAGTGATTGATTGATGCCCTGTCAACCTCCCTCCCCCTGGAGTGCTAGGGCGGGACATCCGGAATGGGCCGCGTCCCCGCCCCTCCCACGTGGTCCCAGCCGTCCAATGGGGCGATTTCTAAATCGGGTTCTAATTGGGCCCCGGCGAGCGACCGCGACCCCCTCGGATCCATGCGGGCCAATCAAGGGCCATTCCCTAGGCGTGTTGCCGTTGGCCCAGTGGGGTCGTGTGAGCCCGCCCACCACCCTCGACCAATAGGGGCGGATTTGGACCCCTCGGAATCATGTGCGTCAAACCGACCAATAGGAAGACGCCGTTTGAGAGAGATAGCGTGGGGAGAGAAGCGGCCATTTTCGCATGCCCGGACAAGCTGCAGTAGCAGGATGGCTTCCCAAGCACCCCCTCAGAAATGCAGTACGGATACAGATAAAGAGAATTGTCCACCAGAGGCAGAGTCCCAAATGTGGCACACTATGTTAGACGCTCTCTCGGCAGAGAATGCTGTAGTGCAGGTAAAAAAGGGAAACATATCTGGAGAGTTCGGGGCTACCTTGGGGAGGCCAGAAACTAATAATCCTTGTTCTCAATTTTCAGGAACCTGGAACAAGCGGTGGTGAGGTACAAGTTGCTGAAAGGAATGCCCAGGAGCCATGCACAGCAGCATTGCTGAAGCTGGCAGCCATAGGAGAAATACAGGTTTGTGAACATACATGGGGATCAGCTGGTGAGACATGTTGTATAGGACATATTTTAAAACTATTCTCATTGAATTTTAGGACTCTGTAGAGCTGGTGACCACAGAACCTGCACATGTCAGAATGCAAAGGATCTTGGGCCTGGAAAGCAGTACCCATTTCATCAAAGAACAAATGGCGAACTATGAAATCTTTGACCAGAGTCATTCTTTATGTGATTATAAATAAAGTCCTTGATGAATATCTGGAGAGAAGATGCTGGGCTTGTCAAGAAAAATCTGAGGCTCAGCAGCCACATACCTGTCTAAGGTGGAATAAAAAAATTATATCTAAACATTTGAGAAAAATATGCAGTAAAATAAGCTTTGCAAATGTACTTCAAGAAGTCATCATAATAGCATATGGTTTAAATATTCTGGAGTTAAAGGAAGAAAATGTGAATCAGGTTTTGAACACTCTGACTGCAGTCATGAGAGCTGAAAATCTCTTCCAGTTTCTAAATAAAATGCTGAAGCCTACTGACAAGGAATATATAGAGTATGTCCAAACTGGTCATTACAAAAAGACCTTATAAATGGTTCCTAACAACTGTAAATAACTGTTGAATAAAAACAAAATTGCTGTAATTATAAAAGTGTTGAATAAAGGTAAATCAACTGATGTTTTATTTGTCTTTTTTCCCAAATCCTGAGTAGGAATAAAGTGTTATTAGGACCCCTTTTGTGGTTTTGAAAAACAGAGCAAGAACATCCTGGCTAAAACTTGGGGGTGCCATCATATTGACAGTTCATCAGTCCTACTGGCTATAAGGAGCTTCCTTTTACAAGATAAGCCAGACGAAAGGAAACATGACATAAAGGTTTGAAAAACAGGAAAAATAGGTAATGTTTAAAATTTCCTGTACCTTCAGACGAGAACATCCTGGCTAAAACTTGGAGGTGCCATCATATTGGACAGTTCATCAGTCCTAATGGCTATAAGGAGCTTCCTTTTACAAGATAAGCCAGACGAAAGGAAACATGACATAAAGGTTTGAAAAACAGGAAAAATAGGTAATGTTTAAAATTTCCTGTACCTTCAGAACTTCCTGGCTAAAACTTGGGGTTGCCATCATATTGACAGTTCATCAGCCCTAATGGCTATAAGGAGCTTCCTTTTACGGTGTAAAAAAGTTCTGCTTATTTTCTTCCCCATGGCCTGTGTACATGTTTACAATTTTCAGAACTTCCTGGCTAAAACTTGGGGACGCCATCATATTGACAGGTCTTCAGTCCTAAAGACTATAAAGAGCCTTCTTGAAACTTTAAGGAGATGCACAACAGAACTTGTGCTCCCTCCCAGGAGAGCCCTTTCATTTCTGAGTAAGTATGTTCATATTGTTAGCCTGGATGTAATATTTCTCTCTCTTCCAGTCCATTCATGCATTTTGTGTGTGGGGAGGGAATTCTATTATTTTCTAAAAAGCTTCCATTTCATTCATGCATTCTCTTTCTCTCTCTGTCTGTGTGTGTACTCTTTAAAATGTGTCCCTGATGGAGAGCAAAGCTGTTACAGCTTGTAACTTTTTAAAACAGCTCATTGTAGGTGACATTAAAGAGATAATTTCACTTGCTTGACATCTCTCTGAAGACAGATTATTAAAGACAGATTAAGAGGCTGTTGCTAGCATTTGCTTTCATTTCATGAGGTACCAGTGTCTATTTTCTGAGTTGGATTCTATTGCAGGGCATTTCTGCCAAGCTGTAATTAGTAGCTGATTTCCAAAGCATCTTTAGTTTTAACCAGATTATAGTCCCCTTTGAATTTAGGGAATAAAAATGTCTTTATCCTGGACAGTTCTGCCTATTTATAGAAAATTCTTATGTGGAACTGCTTTATTTCTTTGGTTTCTCCCACCCTTTTAAAAGCTAATACAGCATAGCACGTCCTAGAGCCTCTTCTCAGGGTCAGATCTATTGCATTGTTCTATGTTTTGGCATTGCACTGAATATGGAAAAGTAACTTTTTGAACTGTGTCTACCTGGG
>CAOKZL010004661.1:0-20324 GCA_948472985.1 Iguana delicatissima | reverse complement strand
ACAACAAAGAAAATGTAAAGCACTCATGAATAAGTGACAAATAGTGTGCCTTAAAAGAGATGGTAAATATTTGGTTGTGCTACTATTGTTTTTGTAACTGAGCCTAAACCGATAAAATAAAGGACTTTAAATTCACTGTAAGAACTGAAAACTTCCAGTACGAATAAGAGGAAGGTTTAAGTCCTATTTCAAGGACAAGAGATGCCACAAGAGATTTTTTATGCAGACAGGTAAAGGACTAGAACGAGTGACTGAATTTTTAAAATATCAAAACGGGAGGATTTGTATCCATTTGTTTATTTGTTTTCTTTACTTGTTAACCTGATAATTGTCCAAGATATTTAAATCACAGGAGACAGTCTCAATTTGTCCTCTATTACTTCATGGCTACAATTTGTTTTAACAGGTGCTGGAGAAATGTTTTACGGGTCTGTAAAGATGTGTGTGTGTTTTCTTTCATACAAAGGGAAAAGCAAACTTGCAAAATCTTATTTTTTGATAATTTTATCAGACCCTGTTTTTTTATAAAGTGCTGTGTGCAACAAATTGTCACTCAAGTAATTCACAACAATGCAACATAATAGAATTTCTAACAGAAATCTCCAGCATATTACGTTGAGGACAGAGCTTTGTAATTTTTAAGTATTGCAAAATCATGGAAAACCAACACAGAAAAATGGATGAGTGTCACACTAGAAAATTTTGCCACCATAAAGCCATATCTAAATACTTAATTTTAAAAACAGGTATATAAAACGGTGAAGGAGAAATAACTGTTGGTACATACAGCATGAGCAGCTGTTTTTCTGGGAATAGGAGAGCCCATATTGTGTTCTGAGCTGTATTGTGTTATGAGTTGGAAGGTATATATCCTGGGAATGTCAGTCTCTGAATGATGTTATCAAATGTAATAGTTTAAATGCCTTTATAAGGTTAAGAAAGCTGTTCTTAATAATATTGTTCATTTTGAATTTTGGGCTTAGAAACCTTCGTGATGACTCATGAAGTTTATGGACTTTCTATGTCAATGCCACCAAGTTGTCAATCACCTATATAAAGTACCTGACCACTCCACAAACATTACTCATTTAATAGCCAAGCATGAAGCTGGAGTCAGTTCAGTTCTGGGTAGATCTAGCCTGCATGTCAGTGGAAATTGTTCTATAGGGAGATTTGAGAAAGATCTAAGAGCCACGCCTCCCTGGTCTCTTGGAAGTGATCAGAATAGCCCTGGTTCTTTAGAGTGTTCCTGATAACCCTAATTATCAAATTAATGGAGAAAAGGCACAGAGAAAGTCCCCCTTGGGTCATGAAGCAGATAAGTCTTGAAGTTCTTGGCTCCTTCTGAGCCAAACCAGGAAAATTTTTGTTCGCTAGGGAAGTGAACAGATCCAACAGCGGCAACACCAATCTGTAACCCAAAAAGATTCCTCACGTAGACCTATTCCAATGTCGTCCATGTTGTCCTGCTAGCCAATCCACTTCTCCTTTAAGATTCTCCTGTCTCTCCTCTTTTGTTTATTCTAGGAATGAAGTTTTGAACCCAGACATCAGGTAGGCATGGTTGTAAGATAAGAGGAGTTAAAATTAGAAAAGACAAATTTAAATTAAGAGCCACTGCTGATGATTTAGTAATTATATTAATTAATTGATTATATTAATTAATGATTAAATATTAATAAAGTTATTAATTAGTTATATTATATATTAAATCCACTGGAATCTACACTAAGTTACAAGTAAAAAATAAAAGAATTTGGAAGTTTAGCCAAATTTTTTTGAGGATAAATAAGGAAAAGACCAAAATCCTAATTAAGAACATGAGAACTCAAAAGAATGGACTACAATTTAAAAACAGGTTTTAAAAATCCAAAAAAAAAGTGAAGATTTCTAGGTATTTATCTAACAGGAAATGAGGAACAATTATTTGGAAAACTAATTATGTGAAGACATGGGCTGACACTAGAATTTGATATAAATGGAAGAAATTGAATTTGTCTTTATTGCAGAATTTTAGTAATAAAGATTAATGTCCTTCCAAATATGTCTCTGAAACAATTCCAGTTTTGACCAAAGAGACACCATTTAAACAATGGCAAAAAGACTGCAAAAATGTGTTTGGGAGGCAGAAAACCCAGAGTGGACAAGGTTCTACAGGATTCAAAAGAATGAAGAAGCCTTGGAATACTAAATTTAAAAAATTATTTCGCTGCCTCATGTATTGGCTTGAATTAAACCTATTATGCTAAAGTATAATAAACAGTTGAATATAGAAAAAACATGACCTAAGATTTGGGTGGCAGGTGTACCTGAGGTACTATAAAATTAGTTTTGTAGTAACCATTGTATTAGAAATGCTTTACTCAAACTTCGGAATAAAGACACAAAATGTAATTATGTCCAAAGACACCTTTTCCCACTTCACAGAACAGAAATTATAGCTGATCAGCACTGGTTAAACATACTACGATTTATTAGAGAGAAGTGATGGAGATTGGTGTAATGTAGCGAATGCAACAGTTACAGGAAGAAGGTAATACTATGCAATAGCTCTCACAGATACAATTTTATTTAAGATTCTAAGATAAAAGTAATAAGGAGTTTGAGAAGAATAAATCAGACCAGAACTACTATTGTGTACTGATGGACCCACCCCATTGCTAAACGTATACATTTCTGTTTGAGATAGAAAGGGAAGATAAAAATAGTTAAGAATATATGAGAACATGGGCAGTAAGTTTTGGATATAAAATACATATGAAACCAACTGGAAAAACTATAGACAAAAGATATCAAAATGTAATTTGCTATGATCTTCAAGAAAACTATTATAAAATCATGTCACCACTCAGAGACTGATGTATAAGGATACAAAGAAATAATGTCTGAATTGCAAGACCAGATCTCGTTGCATCCATTGAAGTGGACTTGTGAAAACTAAACAAGTTTTGGTTAAGACACAGAATGTGATGCAAAAGATTTTGAAACCCAAGTACCAAAGAATCTGAGTTACTATTCTCAGGAAATTGGCAGATGCATATAACTATTTACAAGGCCTTGTTGGTTGGGCAAAGATCAGCACACGCAAAATACTGGAAAATGGAATCCCATCAATAAACGGTTTTCTTGATGGGAATAGTTGCAAATCCAATAATCTTACATATAAGTTAAAAGGGCTGTAAACAGTAAGATGAATTTTCTTTTGAATAGAAATATCTGATTATATAAAGAAAAAATGTGGATGAATCGAAGACAATAGGTTTTCAGCTTGCATTTATTTTTAAGTGCTCTGTTCTTTATCACTACATGATATTATATGAAAATAGAAGATGATGATTCTAGTTTTGTTGCTGCTTTAGATTTTTAATATCTACAATACAAGTTTTAGAAATACAAGTTTCAAGATTTATAAATGAATTACAAAAATTAACCATTACTCCATTTATAATAGTTTTCCAATTGGTACTTATGGTTTAAATATGATGACATTAATATTCAGGATATGGTATCAATGTTTAGAATCAATCTAACTCAAAATAATAAAATTATGGTAGCAATTGATATTATTAACTTTTTATCAACTTTTTATTACCAGGTAAATTTATCTTCTGCATATAGCATAGCAAGGATTATTAGTGACAAAGTTCAACCTACACTTTGACTAATGATCTAATAGTTAAGTACAAGTATTTGCTAAGAGTTGTATGCAGCAAGGGCAGGAACCAGTTATTAGTTATTTGTAGTTTTTTTTTGATAGATGTTTGTCGTTTTGTTAATTTTTTTGTTTTTGTTTGTATTGTATTACCATCAGGGACTTTTGGACAGAAAAAACGGGGACACTCATTAGTGGAACTAGTCAAAATAATTTAAAAAAATGGTTATGTCCTGTTTTGATTTTCTTTGTCCGCATCTGCTTTTTTATAGCCTTGTATTTTAAACCCCCCATCATCCTCATGGGGGAGGGTGTCCCCCAGTCCAGGGACTTTATCACAGGGAAGAAAGTTTTTATAGGATAGTCTGGGTGGGAACTAGTTGCTAGGGCCAAATTCTACCATTGATGATGCTGTTTTATAAGAGAAAGAACTGGGACATTTCTCCTGCATAAACCACCTGCAGAATTTAAATGAAAATTTTCACATAACAGAAAGTGTGTCAGTGATCAGTACTGTATAATGTCCTTTTGTAGATGGGCTGCAATAAGTTACAGCCCAGAAGAGGTAAAAATATAGAGTTTCTTAACACACTTTGCCAGGAAGAATTTGGTTTTTACCATTCCTTCTTCATCAGCTCCACAGTTGTTTAGAATGGAAACTTCAACAATGTCTTTCTATAACCTTTCTCAGAGCCTTGAGGAAATTAATCTATAGGTGGCTTTTGAGAAGCTGGGGCTAATACTTTCCACCTAAGAAGAATGGGGACATCTCCCTGTTAAGTCTCATAAGAACTATCTTTGCGATTCAATAACTCCCTCATCAAAGGGGGGGGGAGTAACCAGGAGTCTCCCTGGAGGAAAAGGAGCAAGTAGAGAGTAATCCATGCAAATTTCAGGTTTACTTGGGGGGGCTCATTTAAAAAGAAAACCCACTTTTTTTACCCGCTTTGGTCTGTGGTCTCAACAAGATGGTGTTGTGTTTTGTTTTTTTTTCTCTTTTTGGATTTATTCTTGGTTTCACTTTGTTTTCCCTTTTATGTTTTTCTGTTTTTGGCACACATAGTTTGGCTACACCCCTTTTGGTTTAACTTAAATTTACCCGTTTTTTCCTTTTGCTGGAATGCAGAGACATCCCCCACAAAGAAAAGGGGATACTTTTCCCCCAGTTCTTTTTTCTGGGTTTCAATGTTAAGCTATTTTATACAGAGACCTTCAAGTGTTAAAAATATCATCCTTTTCATTGTTTAGAGTTTTCTCCCATCCTTTTCTTGTCCCTGCCACCCTCACCCCTCCTTGGTGGCAATCTTTTTAGAGGACCCAAACTTGGATATAAAGAATATCTTTTTGGAGTGTGAGGAGTGGTGACTTAATTTCCTTTCATAGCACTCCCATTCCCATGCTGACACTGCCTTTCAGTGCAAAAAAAGAAAAAGAGTATGTCCAAGGGCTAAAACACTGACAGCTGCGAAAATACCTAATCCATCCCTCAGGAGCAACAACTGAAACTGATCTCACAAAATCATAGAGAAGTATTTCAATAAGATCAGTGATGGCATCCAGGGTTACTTAGGATATGGGAAAAGCTTTTATTTATCAAGCATAGTACTATAGTAGAACATAAGCCTCTGGGCAACTGGAATCCCTTGTAATTTAGACATAAACAGTACATAAATTCAGGGGAAATTGCAATTATGTATTTAAGTCTTCATTTAAGTTCAAGTAAAAAATCAAGTCCTTGAAGATACTTTCAGTCATTTTCTCAAGTCAAGTCTCAACTTGGAGCCAACTTTATACCCCCAACCTTATAATTTCTGACAGAGTCAAAAAATTGTTTTAACAATTAGGAAGGTTGTTGTGGGTTTTCCGGGCTTTGGGCCATGTTTATAGATTTTTTTCCTGACATTTCGCCTGCATCTGTGTCTGGAAATTCTTCAAATTTGATAGGCAGAGGTGGCTCTCCACATTTGTGATTTGGCCGCAGCTTCAGAGATGGGAACAGGATCCTTTTTTCCCTTCCGGGAAGCTGGAGGCTTTTGTGTCAATGCGATAAAAAAAACCAGCTTCGAAAGTGGAGAATCTTCTTACTTCTCATTCCCCTGAAGCTTCAAAAGCTGTAAAAGGAAAATCCTTCCTCCACAAGCCCAAATACCTAAAACACTTGGGGTCCTATGCTTCAGGGAAAAAATCTTGCTTTCTGCTCTTAGGAAATGTTCCAAGAGGCCCCCTTCCAAGGAGCAGGAAGAGACTGTTTAGCAGACCTCACCCTGCCTGAAGCCCATTGCCAACCGTTTGCTGTTCCCCCTTGGTGTCCACCTTTTTTTAGACAATTTGTCATGCAACCAGTGAGTTGGTTTTCTGGATGAATGATTTATGTTACTGGACCAAAAGGGCAGTAAGTCAGTCACTAAAAAATATACAAAAATCGAGTGGAGTCAGTCAGGGGCAGTGCATTTTTTGTTTCAAATCAAGTCCAGTTTTAGTCACTTAGGTGACTAAAAATTTTTGACTTGAATTTGAGTTTACATCATTGCAAAATTGTGACCCACATCATGCCAAATGAAGTGTGAGAAACAGAACAAAAAATTAGCTAAGGAAACAGGGAAATTATTTTTCATTACAAAAAAGCAAACATTCCAACAAACCACTATAGAGCAGACTAATCCAGTTATTTTTTAAAAATTTGGTTGCGTGCCTTCAGTCGTCTCCAATGTATGGGGTATCCCCAAGACAAACCTATCATGAGGCTTCCTGGGGCTGAAGGGGTGATGTGCATGTACATTTTATTGGGGCCCCCAGGGTCATAGTCCAACGCTCTAACAACTACACAGTTAATACCCCAAATTTGTTAGCTTTGCATATTGCATAAGTTTTCTCTGTTCATTTATAGCTTCACTATCATCTAAAAACAATTAAGATTCAATTTTATACTCACAAAAGTCAAGTTTTAACGTTTAAAAATGCAATGCAAATAAAGCTAGGTATCAGAAAAAACACATAAGTCCAATTACTTCCCGTTAGATTAGGGTATTTGACATCATGAAAAAAAAAAATACTAATGCTGATTTTACTTCTTTGGGATATATTTACATATTCAGAGCTTTGTTTATATTGTTTAAAAATTTAGGAGGCAAAAATCCAAAATTTTTTCAGGAAAGAATCATTAATTTCTAAAACAAATACTGCTATAAATCAACACCTGAGTCCTTTCTGGCTCACTATAGTTCTCCAAGTCCTTATTTTGTATGCCACTAAGTTTTTTATGATGAAAGGAAGAAATGCAGACAACAAGAGAAAAAGATTGAGGGAATTTTATAGCAATTTCATTAATGCAGAAAAAAAAGGTAATTATTAACTGCAATTTGATAAACAAGAGTCCACAAATTGTGGCTAACAGCCAGCCAGCTTAAAAATTTGTTTTAAAAAGAAAATTTTTAAAATAGTTGAGCTAGACAGAAACCTTTGACCCCCCCCTTCAATTAGGGCTCTAACCTATCAACAGTTTGAGGCAATTCCCCCACAGGTTTCTAATTTGCAGTTAATCACATAAAAAATGTATTTGAATCAGAGCTTGGATGTTAGGTATCCAAGCAGTCAAGATTGGGAATAGTGCAGCAATGCAAATGTTGTACTGCAGCTCCCAGCATTCCTCCCCACTCACTAGCTATGCTAATACAGGTTTGCTAGGAGCTGTAGTCCAACTCTATCTGGATTCATGATTCTGCATTTTATATCTGGATAAATATGATTTTCATGTTAAAAGGCAATAAGGAATCTATGTTAATTTTGGCTATAGAACACTCATACACTGCAAATACAACTATAAGTGGCTTACTACAAAGATCAGTCAGTAAATCAAGAAGAGAACACTTTACTAAAAATATTTGTATCTGCCTTTAGCAACAACCTCAGAACATCTTTGTGCATAACTGGATTATCAGATACTTTCCTCCTGTCCACTCCCTATCAAGTAAGTGTTTTCTGCAAAGATCAATGGTGGACAATGTTTGTTTATCTTAATTCAATGCTGACTTAGTGAATATCTTATCTAAGTTATCTCAGAAAGTAAGGGTATGGGTGGAAAGGAGGAGAGGAGAAGACCAGAAGACAGATACAGAGAGAATGGGGAAATAGGGTTAGAAAATGTTTCACTTAATTATCTATTCTGTGACCTACAATTAACTGAAGTACAACAAAGAGGCTAATTTACATGCTGCCCTTCTCCCAGAGTCAGGAGGTTCACAAAAACAATAAATTAAAACCTACTAATAAAAATTTAAAAATAATTAAAAACTCATCACATTAAACAGTATAAAAATTATTTATAAAGCATTAAAGAGTTTTATAAATATGCACAAGATCCAATTAAAAAACAATCTTGCCTGCTAGTAGTATACCTTAAAGCAGTGGTTACTGGACTTCAACTCCCAGAAGCCCCAGCCACTATGGTCAATGCTCAGGGCTTCCTGGGAGCTGAAAGTCCAGCAAACATCTGGGGACCCACAGGTTGAGAACCACTGCCTTAAAGTATGCTTATAAAAAAAAGTCTTTCTCTGCCATCTAGAAAGTAGGGAAGAGGCCAGCCCGTGAAAGGAAATTCCAGAGGGTAAGCGCAGCCACTGAGAAGGCTCTCCCTCTCATGTCTTCACCAAAGGAAGCCTGCTGGCAGTGGCAGAACCAAGAGAAAGCCCTTCTCTTTTGAATCTTAAATTTCTGGAAAGCTAGATAGGACAAGGTTGCCCTTTTTAATAAGACACTTTGGATCTAAGTCATATATGGCTTTATACTGTCATGACCAGCACTTTGAACTGAGGCTGGAAGCAAACAAGTAACCAGAGAAATTTTCAACAAGGGAGTTACACGCTTCCGTAAAGGCCTCAGCCAGCATGTTGGCCACACCATTTTGGCAATCTTGTTAAGTTTCAGAACAGCTTCCAAAGGCAGTCCAGTGTAGAGAATGTTTGTTGTTGTTATTAAACGCCCTCATCCAGGTCAACCTTCAACCTATGGTAACCCTCTGGATGAGAGAACCTCCAAGTCACTCCTTGATCACTACTATCCTACTCAGGTCTTGCAGATTCAGGGAATGTGTCTCCCCTGATTATATATCCACTTATAATGAGTTTCTCTTTTCCTTTTGCCTTCTATCTTACCAAGCATTATTGTCTTCTTGACCAAGTCATGTTTTCTTATACACCTGGCCAAAGCATGTTGGAAGTATTTAGTTTAACTATATCTTGACTTTGAGGGGAAAGTTCAGGCTTGGGTTTACTCAGGAGCACATCTGTTTCTCTTTTAGCAGCTCCAGGAATATTGATGACTCTTCTCCATTTCAAATTAGATAACTTCTTTCCGTTAGTCTTCATCCATTTGGCTTTCACAACCATACATAGAAATGGTAAATACAAATCCCATGGCATATTCCTAATTTTAGCCACATATGTCCTCAAAACATCTTGTTTTGTTTTCTTAAATGTTCAACTGGAAACCTGCTTTTGCACTCTGCTTTTGTATTTCAGTAATCATTTGAAGTCTTTGTTGTTTTTTTTGCTAGTACTATCTATTTTTCAAAAATCAGTTGTATATTTTAGTTTCATGTTCTCCTTCCTCTGAGTTACTTGCTTTGATGTATGGATGTTCACCACTACAAAACAGATAGGGTAATAAAATGCCTTGCTCAACCCCCTTGCCAACTGAAACCATTACGTTCTCTACTCCGTCAACATACTAGCCTCTTGTCCTGCGTACAGAATACAGACCGAGGACAACCAAAGTCACCACCACATTCATTTCTCTGAGAGTGATCCATAGTTTTTCATGATCTACACAATGGAAACACTTCGCTGCAATCTGTGAAGCACAGGCTGATTTTCTTTTGAATACTTTTGGTGCACTCCATTTATCCAATATACATTTGCAATATGATCCCTACTACTCTTCCCTTCCTGAAGCCAGCTTGGATGTCTGACTTTTCTTGCTGTATATATGGTAGAAGTCTTTGTTGCAGAATTTTGAGCATGATTTTACTTTCATGGGATATTAATGTTTAGTTACAAGAGAATCAGTATGATGGTATCTAGTTGACAATCGAGTTCAGTTGATATTACAGCAGCTTGACTACAAATTGCTTTTTAGTTTATTCCTGTGTGATGTGTTGCTTGACATGATAGAAAACATTAGTGAAATCATCATCCTAAGTCCAGCGAGGATGCCAGTTTACCATCATCACATGACTGGCAGATAGGTCAGAATATCAAGAGTTCTATACATATACATCTAAGCACAGCACATTCCCTCACTTAGCTAGAAGAGTTGTGGCTGGTGCATGTCAGAAGGCTCTGCAGCACAAATTCTGATGATTTTTTCAATTTGAGATTATGAGTGTGCTGTTATCCTCTATAATATACCTAAAACATACACATAACCATTAGCAAAAATCAACCCCACCAACTCCAAAGGGACAGCATTATTCATTTAATATTCTTGGTTAGTTTTGTAAAATTAAAATATCATTCCCCTTGTGTTTTAGCTTTTGTTATGAAATAAAGATAACACTGTAGCTACCACCCCAGAGTTTCCAGTTTCAGCCACATACAAATGAAGGCCACCAGTTCTGCACACTAGTTTTGAAAGAGAACCTTGCTGTCTGCAAGCTATTCATGGGCAGGATGTTAAGGGTCACCCTACAAGGATTAGACTGCTTAGCCTATCTGACAAGAATGTTTGAGGTGTGCATTTATCCAGATTCATCAAATACATATGAATACCTTTCATGAAGATTCTGTGAGAAGTTTAGCAATTTACAGATTGATTGCCAGTCTGAAAGTGCCGAAATAAGACCATCATGCAAGAAAATAATCATTTTTCTCATTGTATTATCCACCGGAGTAATTCTCAAATTTCTCAGCAAAAATAGATTGAACACAATTATTATTAAACATACCCTTGTAACTTCAAAGATTACAGGTTTCCAATTTCAGTCTCATTAAGAAGACCATTATAGCATATTTTAATACTATGAGATGTTTTCCTTGCTTTTTGGACATTTTCAGCTACAGGGGTTATTGCAGTACAGTGAACTTGCAAAATCTGAATTTAAAAAAAGTATCAAGAAAGAACATGTATTAAACAAATGGTCTTGTTAAAATATGGGTCTTAAAAATGCATATGTACCACTTATTTATCAATAGTGAAATGCAGATAAGATACAAATGCTTCTGAGAATTGTGTGTGTAACATATCCACATTTTGTGGAAGCAAAAGGGTCCAGAACTTAATTTCCCATGCCTCCAACATTTAATTTTTATCAAGACCATCAACCACTAGCTGCTGAAGATCAGATTTCCAATTATATGATTAAATAGTACCTCATCAGTAGCACACAATTTTTCAGTCTGTTAAACCATTCAGATTTTATTTGGTTCACTTAACTGCTGAGCAGATTTTGTTCTGGTTAAGAGCAATAAAGTAATTGCCATGGAAAACTTATTTAAGTATTTTTAAACATAATGTCCTGCCAAAAAGTCACCATCAAGAATTTCTTTCCCTCTTAATTTTAATGTGGTAGTATTGGGGTTTGTGTGTGTGTGTGTGTGTTTTGTTTTTGGTTTATTTTTGTTTTTTTTTGTTATCTTACTGGCGCAATCCCACCACTGGCATGAAGAAAGCATCTTGCACACATCTACCACCAAAAATTCTGGCTCAACGTTCTGCAAAAGGAAAGATTTTCTTCAATTTTCTCTTTCACCACTCTTGAATCTTTTAATATTTGTCAATTCTATCTGTCAAGGTAAGGGGCTGTGAAAAAACCTGTTATTATCTATTGGCTTAAGCCACACCATAAAATTGTCCCCCTTTCCATCACTGAAAATTTATCTGCCAGTCAAAACGTGTTCCAGGTATCAAATCCCATAAACCTTGTGTGCTTCAAGTAGTAAGTTTTGCAAATAAGTGCTTTCATCTGGACATCAGTTGTTTTGCCTGGAAGGGAAGGTAGATTCATTCATTTGGCAGTTGAGTCTCACATGAGAACATGGCCCTTCCTGTATGTAAATGTGTTTCGGACCTACCTACATTTTAAGATATGGATTCAGCCCAGCAGTATTCTTTCATGTAGATACAAGCCTGCTTAATTTTTCCATTCTTTCTCAAATCTCAAATTCTCCAATACAACCTTTAATTTGGAAATACTGTGTCTGAACTGTAATTTTTAGTTTACTAAAGTCTCATAATAAAATGTGCTCCACTCCCGTAATGGGAAAGAAATCTAGTTCTTTTAAATATTACTGAGTGGTCTGAATTGAGCTGTCATGATGATGCTAATAAACAAATATTTAACACCCACAAAAGACATGTAAAACCTAACTACTGCCAGCAGTATAAAAACAGGGCATCTGTGTATGGCAGGGATCTCATTTCATTGCTACCATTGCTAAAGTCAAGTCTCACATATCTTTTGTTGGTGTCAAAATACAGTTTCCCTCCACTTTAAGTGCTTCACCTTCAGAGGACCATCTATTTGCAGGGCACATGCTTGTTTCCCATATCATTTTCTCTCCTCTCATTCCCTTGCATTCCTCACCCAGGCTTGCTGAGGCTTGTGTTTAAAATGGACATGTCTTTTTTTTCCTTTTGGATCAGCAAAGCCCCCCCACAACTGTGGCAGGTGTGTCCTTTTTGCTATGTGGCTGCACATTCTGCTGTGTAATCGGCAGTGCATGTTGCAGGTGCTCTCTTTGCTCTATTCTCTCTCCTTTCTCATGATGGCTACCAGAAGCAACCAGAACTCCACTTCTGTCTGACAGTAAGTCCTTTACCTTGTTTTTTTCCTTCCCTCCAGGAAGCTGGGGCCAGAGGCAGGAAATGCTGAGTGGGAGAGCTCAAAAGAGCAAATGGGATTGGGGGAGTGTTCTATTTTTTCCACTTTCACAAGGGCGCCACCCGAAATCTTAACTCCTAATGAGGAAAAAGATACTATATTTGTTTATCTTAAATTGCACGCTAACATATAATGACTATTGCATTCCAAATACTAAAAGTAAAAGTTTCTGAAAAATTAGTTTAAATAAGTAATTCCATTATAAGAGTCAGTGAGATAAGGAAAATGCAAAAGTTGTCTTTTCAGAAAGACTGTGCTGTTTGAGGAACTCTGTGTGACTTTTGAGTTTCCTGCTCACTTCAGAACATTTGGAGCTCAAAGATCCTAACAAATGTGAAATACAAAGAGTGTTCATTAGAAAAGGCCAAGTCACACAGTAGACAGACTCTAGATCTATGGCATTTAAGCACAGTCATCTTTGAGTTTCTCCAGGACACCTCAGAGTGTTATTCCTTCTCATTGTCTCTCCTCCCACAAGTGTCCCAATTATCCTTCTTCCACTGCCTACCCTAGATCCACTTTTGCAACCACCTTTCAAATACATGACAGCACACTTTCAAGCTACCAGATTGCCTTGCCCCTCAACACAGAAAAGCAGCTCATCTTTCCCCATGAAAATATCTGTAGCTTCAAAATGGAGAACCATTTCTCAAATTCTACAAGGCATTGATGCTACCTACAATTTTCAGACTGGCTTCAAGAGTAGAAGTTGGACAGCAGAGGAACACTGTAATTCCCATAGTAAGCACTGATATATCCTAGACCAGCCATGTTTGCTGTTACAGATATCACAGAATATTAGGCCAAATTGTAGCAAGGGCTGTAGTAATTTCATACCTTTGGAAACTTCTTGCCTATCTGCTTTGTTGGATCTTTGGCAGGATCATATGGATTAACTCCAGCACACTTTGTTCCTTGGCTTCTCTGAGGGAGGCTCCTTCTAATTTATCTCTTTCACACCTATGACCTGCTATAAAAATAAGTAAGTCTGCTCAGCTTTCATTCTTTTTCAGAAAACACAACACATATTTTTTATTTTATTTTTATTTTAAAAATAATCTTTGTTCACTTAATATTCTGCTTATTTTTTATTATTTCAGTCAAATCAACTTCTAGCTACTTGGATCAAAATGAACAGAAGGCATCTTTACCATCCAATTTAAAATTAAATGGAAATTTTTATGCAGTGCTCATGGCAGCAAACTAATACTTGAGATCACCTAACAAAATAGCACTAAAGATGAGATGTGGGTACACAAAATTCGAATCAACAATATGTATAGACTAAAGAACCAAAAGAAAGAAAATTGATTTTTAAATCATTTAGAAAATATACTAACCTTTCAATTGAGTGATTCTCAAAGTAAAAGACCCAAGAGATTTTAATAACACAAAAACACAAAACCTCAGAACCCAACATCATCCCTTGGACAAACAATAAAGCTGAAAGTGCCTCCCTTCACTCTGTAAAATCAGGGCAAAGTCACCATCAGAAAACATGAAGCAATCTTTTATTTAGCACAACTATGAGAGAAGGAGAGCCTGCAGCTTGAAAGTTCTCAGACTGTGTGGTAGGCAGCCATTTGAGAATGACATTAGTCTCTCCAGGGCTTGACTGAAGAAAATGGCTTCCATCAGCCAGACAGCAGTTAATGGCACCTTCTTCAAATTTAAATTTCAAATGTGTTCCTTAGCCTAAAAAACCTTTGATATCTGTAGTTAGATATTATCCTTTCCATACTTTCTGGACTACACCAATGTATTGTTTCAATATTTTGTTTTATATAATTTGACTATCACTGGCTTGCTGACTAAATAAACTGAATACTTTATTTCAGTTGTTTAAAAATAAAAGATATAAATAAGAAAAAAACACACACAACTAAATCAACTTAAAAATGTTCCCTCCAAAGTAGAAAAACAAAGATTATATTAGAAATATAAGTTCTTTATAATTGACAAACTTATGGCTCCCACAGAACTTTATATTCATGGTTATTTTTATCTTCATTAGTTATAAAAAGGATAGTTTGTATGTTGTCAAGGGGGAGTCATTGTTAAATGTAGTAATGTATATATGTGTGTATATTTGCTCATATGTTGTATTTTCTTTATCTTTATGTATTTTTAATCTATTATTTAAAAGAGTCTTTGTGAATGGTACTTCTGCTACAAAGGAAAGGAAGACCCCTGAGTTTTCTTCTTCACAAAACGAACTGAGAGCACATTTAAAATAAATGTCAGTAAATCGGTTTTAGAATACTCACTCTACTAATTTATTTGAATATATATATATGAATGAAAATGAAAACTGTTCCTTAGCACAAGTTATAGTTTTATAAATAAAGTGTTTCAACAATGTAACAAAATATAATGCGTGGCAACATTTCCCTAACATTACACATCGGAAAATGTATCATTTGCTGAGAATACAAGGACATGTTTACTGCTAGAGCTTATACTACTCAGGGACATTATGTTTGCTTGGGTGCTTGTGGAATTTAGCATATTTGCAAATTGCTACAAATCTATGAAAGCCCAGAGGTTTAAAGGAAGCTGCTGTTTGAACACATGCCCAAAAGGCAGAATCTCATTGTGATCTACATGCAGCAACCCAGGCATTTTGTAGACTTCCTTGAAATTCGTCTTTTTAGATTGGAGAACAGTCTGTCACATTTGAAACTGATGCCTTTCCAAGCTTCATTTTCATAAGGGCATTCCAACTGAAAATTTTTAAAATTTGCTGAGCACTTTGGCAAAGGGACTTGTGTTTCACCCATTCAAATACTTAATGAAGCAGACTGTCCTATGTCCTAGTACTAGGGTCCTTTGCCACTTATCAACTAATTTTGATTTCTGTCTGAAATCACCTTTATGAGCTTCTGGGTCCCACCAAAGTTCCCAATTCATAACTGCGGTTGAACCAGACAGACCAGGTTAATGTCAATATCCCACTTAAACATTTTCAAGTGTGAGATTTTCAGAATATTTATATGGGAACTGAGCAGGTTCTTTTAGTACTTTCCCAGGCCATCTATACTCATAACGCATATTTATAGTGAGAATACCCATACAACTATAACTTTTCTCAAGGGACTTACAATCATATTGGAAACATCCATCAGGACTTGGGGGATGGAGAGAAAAAGAAGCAATTGCAGTTTGAATGAGAAAAAGTATAGTCTCACTTGTAGTGAAACTGCAAATTACAGTTCACATGACGAAATGCCTCTGAATTAAGTTTCTCCTCATGAAAACTAATTCCTTTTATACAGAAAATCAGCACAAGGAGAACTAGGCTGCAACTCTCCTTCCCAAAAATGATAAGTTCTAGGAGCAGAAATAGGATGTGCTCTATCAGATCTAATCCACCTGTAGTCTGAAATAACAAGCCCTCAGTGAAGTTGCTATCACTGTTGCTGTAAGATAATCAATTGGTATCTCAAGAACAAGTTGTTGTGCCGTCGTGTACCTTCAAGTTGTTTCTGACTTACGGTAACCTAAAGCAGACTATCATCAGGTTTTCTCAGGCAAGATTTGTTCAGGGGGTCTCCCAGCCTTTGCTGAGATCCAGAGAGTGTGACTTCCACAGGTCACCCACTGGTTTTCGATGATTGAGTAGGTGTTGGAGCCTGAAGCTCCAGAGTGTAGTCCAACACTCAAACAATTACATGATGGCTCATAATCTGTTCTCTAAGTAACAAGCTGAACCTACTAGAATTCAAAGCAAACAGCTAGAATTTAAATCAGTACTTTTGTTTATTCACTAGGCATATGACTTTTATATAAACCTAGACAGCAAACCATGAAATCATCGAACAATTATAGCCTGACCCTAAACAAAGTTTACCTAGGAGGAAGTCAACACTGCAGCTTCAATGAGACTTTCTTTAAATATGCTTAGAACTACAGTTAATATCATTCCACAGTAGATAGTATTTATTTTTATACACTGTCCATTCCTTTTAGGCAACTGGAAGGTGAGTACAATTAGAGTATTTATGGGCTGGAGAAACTCATAAAATAAAAATATCCTAATGTTCAATTGCCAAGTTTGACACATATTTCATAAGACTAATCAAAGGAAAAGAAATAGGCATTATCTAGATCTATGAAACTTGACAAATGATACCATTTGCTACCAGTCCATTTCAAGTCAAACAAAAGCACTAAACCAGCCTAGCACAAGAACTGCCATGATGTGGGACTGCGTAGAGTCTACAGCATTTCTTTTGTAGCATGATGAAACCAGCTCATGCCTGGAAATATTTTCACTATCTATAAGATTTGTCACATGCCTCAGTATTAGAAAGCCCCAATTGTAAGATATAAAATCATCAGTATGAGCTGGCTGCCACTGTGCTTTCCACTTTGAATGTAGGTATTTGAAAGTGCATGGCCAGGACAGGAACAGTGATTCTCTTGGCTGTGTTCCTCACTCTGTTACTCAACTCTATCCTTTCCATCTAATTCCAAGGAGACCCACAAAACCAGTGTTGCTGCATCAGTAATGGACTGACAAAAGCAAACAAAACGAAGATTAATGTGGACAAGACAAATGCTCTTACTTTGAAGGTATATTAGGGAATATGGATTCAGCCAGTGCTGGCTGAGATTTCTTCATTCTTACTTGTTCAACTCAGCACAGTTTAACTGTGTCTCTATCATTCCCTAATTCAAAGTCTCGGAGAGAAATAAATTCATTCTTACGCTAAAAAGGCTGGCCATGAAACAGATTTTAAAAAATACTTACCTTGCCATGAATTGCACGACCCTGAAATTCTCAGTTTCACAGCTTGGATGGATCACCCCTGTACTGGTGGCCAGGTGTATCTCCACAGTTATAGTTGGTGTCCCCACCCCCTGGAGATGTCAGACCAGCAGTGATGACACATAGCTTGACAACATCCAGTTTGGATTATTGTAAGAGATGCTATTGGGATTGTCCTTGGAATCTGCTTGCAAACTTCAGCGAGTCCAAAATGCTGTGGCCAGAACACTGATGAGTGGTCAAGTATAAACATGTAGTCTCTTGTTGAAAGAAATATGTATTTTGAACCACAAGTCAAAATGTGGTTATGACCTATAAAGCTCTATAAAGTTTAGGCTTATTGGAAAACAACAATCCCCTTTATCAGCTTGCCCTGAGTCTTAAAATCCTTGAGGGAGAGCTTTCTTTAGGGCCTACTGCTGTCCCAGGCCCATCTGGTGAGGTAGATGCCCAGGCTTCTCAGTGGCTGTTCCCTGCTGGGGATCCTCTCCCAAAAAGAAAATAGGGACAACTTCTCTTGTTCTTTTCATTTAAACAGGCATGTGATAATTAAAAAAGATCTTTTAATGAGATGTGGCTTTTTTTGTGCTTATTGTTATGTTTTTAATGACTTGCTGCTGTTTTATATTAGTGATTTTTAATATGAGATGATGGTTCATTTAATTTTTTTTTTTTTAACTTTTGTGACATTAGGAATTTTGCTTTTTTAGAACTTGTTGCCAGCCACTTCGGAACTTTGATATTAGGAGTGGAAGGCACAGAGGGTCAATACCTAAACACACTGAAGTTTATCATTCATTAAATAGTATTCTATTAACATGTAGGAAAAGAAGTTAATTATAATAATTTGCATAATATTTGAGATTCAAACATTTTTATCCAGTTTTGACTTTATGAAGAATAAAATATTTACCTCTAGTCACAATAATGTGAATGTTGCTTCCAGACTCTAAGTCTGTAAAGTTCCTGAAGCCTGTAATGGAAGCAAAACTAAAAGTAACATAACACAGAAAATTTTACTTTCATTTATCCAGCTGAGAGAAATATTAAGTATACAACATATTAGCAGCAAGAATCTAAAACTCTCACCGAGCAACACAGATTAATTACTCCATCAAAAAATATGATTAAGAACTCCTTCCATACATTCAACTAGGATAGTGAAGCAGGGGCAGGAAAGCTCTCATCTCTCTCAGGCAATATCTTTGTACTACAACAGGCTAACACCTCCCACCACACTTTTTCCTGGTTTTTGCTGATAATGATAAGTTTCAAGCTCACCATCTATAGGTGTGATAATTTACTCACTGGTCTGAGCATCTAAGAAATCTTCTTGCTAAATAAAAGTAGCTTTAGCAGGGCCTCCTTTTAACTGCATCAAGCTACTAGGAAAAAAGACACATATGTCTCATCACATTCGTCTCAACATCTTGACAATACTCTTTTACCACTTCACACTATGTCTAAAGCGAGGCTACTCGTTTCAACAAAATATCAACTAAAACCTGCTCTGCACAACTGCATATAGTATGATATACGTAGCTGCTGTAACAAGCATATCTATTAGAGTCACGCCATGTAGCAACCTACACTCCTTTCAGTAAGATTTTAAATCCACAAAAGAATCTGGAAATAAACGTCAGCCTTGATATTCAAAACTATGTTTTGCATTTTCTTTTAACTTCACCGTCAAAAAATCTCAATAATTTGACAAACTGTATAAATCTTGAAATGTTTAGTTTAGGGAAAACACAATTTTTATGATTCACTTCATCAAGACTTTTTTAATGTAAAAGTCCCTCTTGGAATGAAAAGTGTCTGAATTATAGTGACATCTGCAAGATTTTGCAAGATGGAGAACAATGTTAAGATTTACTGATACAAAAGAGAAAAACAATTATGTCGTAGACAGAATTGCATCTTTAATATAACTACTATACACTCGAATATACAGCAGGCATCATCATTGGTCCTATGGACTACCTCGACAGCAGCAACAACAAGGATGTTAAGATATTTTGTTTATATGTATATAAACCTAGTATTCGCAATTGTCTGATGTGATATATGCTATGAGTGAAAAAGAAGGTTTATATTTGGCATAGAAATAATTAACTCCTGATTTTAAATTTGATCACAGTTCTGATTTAAAAATACCATCCCAAAAAATCTCCATTCATATAAAGATGGCCTGAAAAAACAGAGAGAATGTTGCACTTCCAAAACAGAGAGAAGGCTGTACTTTGAATCAAGGATTCTCCCAAACAGCCCACCTTCAAGTCACACCTACAATTGTCATACTTTAAATAGTTCTGTTATATAATTTAAAGTATAACGATGATGTGACTTGAAGGTGGCTGTTTGGGAGAATCCTTATTTCAAAGTACAGCCTTCTCTCTCGTTTGGAAAGTGCAACATTCTCTCTGTTTTTCAGGCCATACTTTCTTCATATGAATGGAGATTTTTTGGGATGGCTGTTTAAATCAGAACTGTGATCAAATTTAAAATCAGGAGTTAATTATTTCTATGCCAATATAAACCTTCTTTTTCACTCATAGCATCTCTAA
Organism: Iguana delicatissima; assembly: GCA_948472985.1. NCBI lineage: Eukaryota > Metazoa > Chordata > Lepidosauria > Squamata > Iguanidae > Iguana > Iguana delicatissima. Next base: position 459 of record CAOKZL010004661.1, on the reverse strand, counting down.
GCTCCAATATCACATCAGAGCCATTCAGATACTGAGTTTATATACATATAAACAAAATACAGTGCACATTTTCTTAACATCCTTGTTGTTGCTGCTGTCCAAGGTAGTCCATAGGACCAATGATGCCTCTGTCATCTCAGTGTATAGTAGTTATATTAAAGTACAATTATTGTCTACGACATAATTGTTTTTCTCTTTTGTATCAGTAAATCTTAACATTGTTCTCATCTTGCAAAATCTTTCAGATGTCACTATAATTCAGACACTTTTCATTCCAGAGGGACTTTTACATTAAAAAGTCTTGATGAAGTGAATCATGAATTCTGTTTCCTAAACTTAAAATATTCAAGATTTATACAGTTTGTCAAATTCTGATTTTAACATGATTGAATAGATGCAAAACATAGTTTTGAATATCAAGGCTGAATTCACCATTTATTTTATTAGGATTCTTTTGTG
>CAOKZL010004660.1:0-20480 GCA_948472985.1 Iguana delicatissima | reverse complement strand
GTGTAGATCCGCACCTCAGTCCACTCCGGGACACCTGAAGTGGTCCAAAAACCCATCCCCCCCCAGCAAATTTACTGTCCTTTGTGTGGTAAATCTACAAAGGGAGCCATCATTGTAAGATTTGACTCTGCTGAGAAACATTTGTCTACAAGATTTTGCACTTCTTTTAGTTGTTTTTTTCTTTTGATACAGAAATTCGGTTATGAAGGGCCCACGCCTTATATTTAGTTGGTAACCACCCTCGAAAAATTAAAAATAAAATGTTTTAATACACTCAAAAAAAAGAAAACCAAAAACCAATGTGAAGCAATAGGGAAGCAGCCATGGCAGTTAAAAAGCCAAATCATAGAACTACTCCCACTACACTGTTATAGCGGCCACTCAATTCCACTTTCCTGTGGAGTCCTGAGGTTTCACTGAGGCCAAAGAGCTCTCTGGTTTAAAGGCACCTCCCTGAAAAACTGCAAACCCCAGGATCTCCAGAGGAGTATGTTTGAAAGTGTAGTGGAGGAAATGGCCATAGTGCTACAACAGTGTAGTGTGAAAGGGTCCCTGCAGAGCTTTAGTTTGGTATGGTTTATCCCAGCTTGTTCTCAACCTGTGGGTCCCCAGATGTTGTGGACTTCAGCTCCCAGAAGCCCAGCCATGATGGTCAATGCTCAGGGCTTTCTGGAGCTGCAAGTCCATGGGTTATCTGGGGACCTACAGGTTGAGAACCACTGGTTTATCCTCTAGTAATCTCTCAGATGAGATCATTGCAATATACATTATACAGCAATGCTTTTGAAGACAGCTCAGAGTTTTACTTTGGACAGAAAATATAACTACCAAGATGTGTTCAGAAAGGATCCTCTGTGAGTATTAGAGGCCCCACAGAAAGTAACTGCCTATCTTTTTCTGATCCCAATTCAAATGCTGGATCTGATTTTTGGAAAACTCTAAAACAGAGCCCAGAACTTTCTCCCATATCATCCTGCCATCACTGTCCCTCCCCAGATCATCCATGGAATTCTTTCTATTATTCCTTCCTTTTCAAAGAAGAAGCAGATATCTTGCCTACAGGATTCTGTCCCAGAAAGGCTTGCTTGCTAGCAAAATTATATTTGGGGCTTTTTTTTTTTTAAAAGCAATCCCTTTTACTTCTAGATTTTTAAAGCATTTTTAAAATCCTGCTCTGTTTTATCTTCTATTTACGCAATTTAAATTTTTATACATATATTTTAATTTTGTAAAAAACCATCCTGAACCAAATCTACTGTACATAAATATTTTAACTTCAATAAACAGAATGCTGCACAGAATAATTGCATATACTAGCACAGGTCCTGGTGGGAAGTTTCACTGTTACATACTGAAAGCTCTGAGGCAAAAGTCAAGGTCTGATTTGAACAGTACCTGCCTTGCCTACAACCCCATACTATCTGGGGGCCCTCACATGGCCATTTCCTCATGGCACCACAGCTGCAGGCAAATTGGGATGTTATCTTGGCAGGAGTCTGTGGGTCGTGCTTTTGCATGATGTCATCACATTCCCGTGACCCATCACAATAACATGATATTTGCTTAATAGAGAATCATTGAGCATGGGGATTGCACAACACTGCTGTCACCCCCCACTTGTTGTGTTTTACCATCACATACTGAATTCCCAGCACCACATGGAAAGAAGGGGCCCGATGTATATGTAAAGGGAGGGCAAACTTCCGTTTACAGGGAAGCTAGCTCAGAAGCCAAGTACCTCCCATCATGCCTCCCATCCTGGAAGGTGCCCTTGGACTTCGCGATGAATGAGTGAGAGGAATGGGTAAGGTGCGGAAATGGCAGTGAAAGGTCTTTAGCAGCGTCCTACCAAAGTTCCTTTCATTGCAGGTTTGCAGGGGCTGCAATTCTGCAGGCAATGTGTGTGCGTGTGTTCTGTTTGGGATACTGTTCAGTCCACTGCAGAATACTATCTTGTAAAATATCTAAATATATGGATTCACAAAATGTTTATCTCATTACTTTTACACTATTACATTTAAGCTCACATTTTCACACCCTGCCTTTCTGTTAAGATAAGGAGTACCTCATTTCATCCTCATTACAACTCTGAGATAACTTCAACCCAGAATCACTTGGCACAAATGTTATAGTACAGGGGAGGGTTGCTTCTGAAGCCTACATGTGACAAGTACCTGGAGGGGCATCTTGGGATATCTCCTACAGTTTATGTTCTTGAACTTCAGCAAGTTAAGGTAACAAGCTGGATCATCATCACTAATCCCTCACTCTGACAACCCAGAAGCCATGGGGGTTGCATGACTTACAAGGTTGGTTTATGGAGAATGTATTATTATGTGTCTGGAAAGTAATCTGACCTTCGCGGTGACTAAAACAGTGGAATTTGAATTCAACGGTTACTAATAGATTGCTTGCCAACATGTTTGGACAAAACAGAGCCCTTTTAAGCAAGCTTTTGCAAAATTTAAAATAAAAATAATAACTAGCAATGCAAAACTGATCAGTTGGTCCTTAAAAAAAGTCAAGGACAAGAGAAATGACAAGGTTTTTCACATCCCCAAGATGGAGCAAGGTGTTGAAGCAATCCACACCATCTTTGAAAATCATTTCAAAAACACGTTGGACCAAATAGGAAAGATAACTTCATGCTGCACAGATAACCTCAGGCTGACTTAAGGCTGCAAGCCGGAGATTTGCTTTATTAAATTTTCTCTGTTCAGAAAAGACTGCCATATTAAAGACACTAGGCTTCACAAATCTGTTTGGCATCAGCTAACATTCCAATTATCCCAGCTCCCCATGTAATCTGAAGTAAAGGTAGTCAGACAAAGATTTATGACTGCTATGTGAAAATAGGCCTTAGTCTTGATACCTGGGAATGGTCTGAACATTCAATCAACTACTACTATCTTCTCTCCCTTATCTCCTACCAAAAAGTCCAAATAACCTTCCCCTGCCTTTTCACATTAAGGAGCCCCATGACAATTGCCCATAAGCTGAAACTGGGGCTGTGATGAGAGGGCATGCTTTCCTTCCCAGGTTAAAGCAAAGAGCCAGGGAAACACTTTGCCATTTTGCACATTCAGCCTGCTGCTACCCTGATCTTAGAGGAAAATCAATCCCAGTGTGGAGCAGCAAATAGCTGCTACAAATGGTTTACTTAGAGCAATTTGTTTTCATTTACTGAAAATTTCCACAGTCTTAACAAAAGGACCCCCCCTCTTCCACTTTTTATGGTTCTTGAGCACTGCTAACGGATGTCTAGGCCTAGTCTTTTTGTAGCCTCAAACACAGCTTGTCGTCTGGGGAAGACAAGTGCTGGCATGGCAGATGTATAAGGTAGGCCAATTTGTTTGCTTTTCAGCTAAAAAAAGAAAGAAAAAAGAACTGATTCAGGAAAGGGCAAATCCTCCACTCTCAAAGCACTACAGTTTACCACAGAGGTCTTTCAGATGCTTGTCACAGCCACCCAGATTCAGGAAATAACTAGATGCTACATAGCTGGGTGCAACTCCACTCATTTCTCTTGTTTTGACAAATAGGAGCAAATGACTCTCATTGGGCTTGTTGTGCCACTCACAGGGTAGGCTTAGTGGTGGGGAGCATATCGGGAGAAAGAGAGCTATGTTCCCTGCATTTGAAGTAAAGACAATTTCATCACAAGACAGCTCTCAAATCATGTGGAGTAAAGCAATATGGTTTGTTGTGTTTTGCTGCATGGCCAACACTATCTTGTAATACACAATAGCAAATACATATGTTCTCATCTCAGCGGGAGGATTAGGTCTCTCCATGTTGCTGTTGTTGTTGTGGATGATGATGATGGTGATGATGAGCTTCTCACATATTATCACAAATTGAGTCAAGACTGGAAATATTCACTAATTGCTTTCAAGGCTGCAAATCATTAATGTTCTGACGTGTCCAGTCCTAATGGTACAATTCGGACGGTCCTGTTAATCAGACAGGCAGACTTTACTTGCAAACATATGTCCCTTTTAACAATGGTAATGTAAGTGGCTATTCCATAGCTTTTGGCTGTGTGTCCAAAACCTCCACCTGCTCAGCAGCAGCCAAGCCCTGTGTAGCAGCTTGGGAGGGGTGGAATAGGGGGCCACTGGACAGTGGAACAGAATCTCATCCGCCTCCTCACAGTTTAGAAGGAAGAGGGAGAGGGAGAGAGAATATTTAACATTGTAATTAGTCTGTCTCTCATTTCCTTATATATACTTCAGGGCCAGAAAATATTTAAAGCAGTTGCCTCCCTCCCTTTTCCTCCCTCTGCCTCTCTTTTCCACAATCATTTATGGTGATATGAGAGCTCCATAGGGGTTTGGTTGTTGTCACAGTATGGGAATCGGAATAGGCATGAACGGAGCTACTACACAAGCAAAGCACTTATATTCCATTCCTGCCATCTTGAATCTCAGGCCCTTTATAATGGGGCACCCCCCTCCCCAACATGGGCACATGAGATAGGGGGACTGCGATAACGCTTCCACATGCCTCTCGGGATAGTCAGCTGGGTGCGATTGCAGGTATATTATTCATCAAAAGTCCTGTCAAATACCCCTGGTCATGCAAAGCTTTCATTGCAACCAGCCCATGTGGAGGCTGGCAAATGCAATCATGTACTCTCATCCCCAGCCACTGGAAGAAGATCAGCTGCAGTGCGGAAGGACAGGTGTGTCCCTGCGTCCCCTTTCACAGGACTGTCGAATGAAGAGAGGAGTGGCAGGCACACCACTCCCTGCAGAGATGCTGCCAGGATTGCAATGTACTGTCCTGCAGAAAGGCCCTCAGTCATGTTTAAAGATATGCAAGCCTATATCAAACAATGGGTTTTTGGCCAGTGTAAGACCCACTGTTGTGCTTGGCTTATTCTCAAAGTTAGTGCAGTCTATTTTTTATTTGTGCACATCTGGCACAACTTTTATGCCAATTTGTGCAATCCAGTGAAATTGCACTATGGAAGATACTCACTCTGTGGTGTTATGGGCAGCCCAGACCAAATAAAAATAAGATGAAATAAAAATAAAATGAAAATACAGAGGCATTGGTGATGCCTTGATGCTCTCCAACTTCCCATTGCCCCATCACTTCACCAAACTGACCAAAAACCAGACCCAAATTAAAAGAGCTGAAAATATTTGAATAATAACATTTGACTGTATGTCCAATTGTTATCTTAGAAAAACTATTGCAGTTTTTCCAAACTGTTATGTTTGAAAGGTAATAATTCAGAACCTAAAATAGGTTACATTAAAAAAAGTTGTGGTTATATGGTCCTCACCCCACCAACCCTCCAAATAATTTGACTGATGACTTATACAATTGCTTGCTCATATCATTTCTAATTCTCCCAAAGTTAGTTTTAGTTATTTTGAGTACTCTTTTCAAGAAACTCCATCACTTAACGAATGTTAAGAAGCATGGAGAAGCAAACAAATCCAGCCCATATCCTGACTCTTCATGTTATTTCTTATGTGAGCACTGATCTTCAGTGACTTTAGCCAGTGATGGACTTGGAGTGTGTGGAGGAGGGTGGGAGGTGGTGGGGTTTGAGGGGTATGGCCACTGTATGCGGGGGCACGGCCTGGGTGTGGCTACAGGCCAGGACGCCCCCACAAAACATTGCCCACTCTGGGCCAACCTCACCTCCCTGTCCCTATGTGACTGATAATAGCATGGCCTCAGAAAGTAAACTCTGTAAGCCATTCTGCTCACACAGGGAAAGGCTCGAGAACACCTCCTGACCACCCATCTTCTACAGGACTTTCCAGGTTGCCTAGAGCTTCCACCAATTTCTCAAAGCCAGTCTTCAGGTTGCAGAGGTCAGATGGCAGTCAAAACCCTCCCTCTTTGTATGAGGAGAAAGTGTTTCAGAGCCTCATTTTTGGACCTAAACTATCTCTAACTGTTTTAAATGAGTGATGAGGCACACCAGAATCTTGGATTACCTCTTTAAAAAGTAATTTATTACCATGACTTTGTTACTATTATTTAAATAATGAGACATCATAAACACATTGATGTTCACAAATTCAGAAATACATGTTGGTGATAACCTTTATTAGGCGAAAACAACAACAACTTTACATATTAGCCTTTGAATGGAACCTTATTGGCTTCTTCATCAGGCAAATATAGTTTAAAAAAAATCATGCAGGAAAGAAAAGTGATAATGTTAGAGTTAGAAAAGCCTACAACTCCTTTTCTTGCTGGTTTCGGTTGTTACAGTAAGAGTGTTTTCATGAAGGAAAATGCAGCTCCTCTCTTTCAAAGGAGGTTAAGAAACAAATTATTTATTTTAAATAATAATACCTTATAACATAATAATAATAATAATAATACCCTTATAACATAATATAATAATAATAATACCTTATAATATAATATAACATACTATAAAACATATTATATAACATACTATAAAAATATATAATTCAATTTAAGTAAAAAGAATAATAAGGATACTTAAAAAACAGAAAAGTACACTCGAAATCATTTGACTTTTGGGAATTAATGAGTAAATGTGGTTTGTTACACTTAACTTACAGCTAGCAATCATTATATTACTTTGACAAAAGGAAATGTGTTACACTTTTGTAATCAAAGGAGAGGGAGTAACTGTTACTTCAAAACTGTGGTGTAGAAACACAGGGATTTCTCAGAAGCATTTGGATGAAATTTGTTACTGATCCCCTCTCCAGGCTCCTACATTTAGCTTTGGGCTCTAGTCACTTACCTTTCCCTGATTTTCCTTAAAAGACTTCTGGGATGGGGATGGGCCTAAGGCCATCCTCCAGGGACCAGTGGATGTGTTCTTCTTTGGGTTCACTGTGGTCAGAGTAACCAGATTCTATTCAAAACTTAACAATAACAACCTACAGCAGTTTTTTTTTTAAAAAAAGAATAACAAGTAGAAGCTTATTATACAGTTTTTCAGATTCATACATCAACCCCTGAACTATTCAATCATTTACAGCTCCCCAAACCCAATTTAGTTGATCATCCTAACTCATATACTTTTCCCTGTCTCCAGGCTACCTTTCCACTATCTCTCTGAAACTCATTCCCTACTCTAGGCTATCTTTGTTTTCTGCCTTCTCTCAGAGAGAGCCTCAGTTTTGTATCTTTTCTCCTTGCAGGCCCCACTTTACAGCATTCCCAAGCTGTGATTAGCTGGTACCAACCAGACTTGCCCAGCTCGTCCCTTCACAACTTTATTCTCAAAAGCCTTTTTGAAAACCCATTACAGTATAAATGTGATTTCTGCAATAATCACACAAGATGGACAAGGGAGTGCACAGCACTTTGACTTCACCTTGAGAGTTTTCCTTTGGGGACCCTAATCAGATATCCTTTTACACTGAATGGGGCTTTGAATTTACACATCCTGTATCTTTTATGTTGCACATTTCAATTTGATTATTGTCTTCTTTTGTAAGACATAGTAGAAAATGTTCATAATAGTTATAAATCAGCTTGAAAGTTAATCGCAACTTAGATTCAGCCATCGGCCTTGGGCTGGGACAAAGATTGTGTTTATTCCCAATACAAATACAAATCAGTTAAGAAACATAGGTGATTGTGACAGGGTGGCAGGGGGTCCTAATGTATTACATACACAGTAATGCAAAATTACTGCTACTCAATTTGACCTCCAGATATACATTAAATAATATGCCTTTGGACTTGTGATTGCACTGAATAATTTATTCAGTACATTAATCTGAGGTTTCTGCACATGCTGCTGGTAGTTGATGGCTTGGGATGTTTTTACTGTCAATGCATCTCTATTTAAATCCCACTCATGTGGGCGGTGCAGATTGTCGGTATTCAGCTATGTTTCTAATAAGTAAATAAAGTTAGATTCTACAACTTCATTGCCAGATATTCACAACTACTAAAAAGACATATGAAGAAATGATTCATCCATCCTGAGTACTAAGTAAGACAGTATAGCCTCATGCTGACACCTTTAAAATCATAGAAAACCAAAAGCAGGATGAGGAGTCTAATCCTATTTTCCTTTTCTCAATTTGAATATCTTTAGTGGAGGAACTCAGAATCTCTCTTTCTTCCCCAGGCTGTCAGCCCACGGGCCCCAGCACCATTCCATTCTGATCCCTATATTTTTACTAGGGAATGTCCCATCATAATACTCAGCCATTCTCCTTTCTTAATAAAATCAAATTCTGCATAATTAAACATTTCAGAGGTCTGTGGAACAGAGGTTGGATGGCATCTTTTAAAGAGTGCTTGAGGTATGTATTCCAGCATGGTAGAGGACTGGGCACTCAGAGGGTCCTACAGTTTGTTTCAGCTCTAAGGCCATTGCCACAGGCCCACAAGTTTGATCATTCCACTTCTACATTCTGTGGAATCCCAGGTTTGCAGTTTAGGGAGGGGCCTTTAGAATTCTCAGCCAGAAGGCTCTTTGGCCTCAGTAAACAGAATGTTCTGGGAAGGAAGCAGAGCACCTTTGGAATGTTACCTCCCTGGCCACTCCCCGTGCATGCTCAGAGCAGCTCCGTCCCACTCAGCTTCTTTCCAACTACTGTATAGATAACCTTTTTGGAACATTTCCTGTTTCTCCGAGCTTTCTGTGAAAAATGTGAGGATTCTATCTTCTCTGAATATTTCCCTTTTTTTCTGGTTTATAGTCCTTTCCTCCCTTTTTTCAATATTTTTATTTGGTTTGATATTTTCTCGTCAGGGGGCCAATGACTTTTATGAAAAGAAAGGGTGAGCCATCTGACACTACAGGCCAGAGAGGTGCTGGCTCACTTTCCTTGGGAAGTCCTGGTGATCCTGCAGTTGGTCTTCCTTTGTCTCCAGGTTTATCATCTTAAACTGAGGATGGTTCAGACAGTTTTGACCTTCACAAGCTGTACTGACACAGTGTGAATTGTAGCTGAATTATAACTTTCCTTCATCATGTCCAGTAGCAGGGAAAACCAAATACAACAAAGTCCTGTGTAGTGAAATTACCTACTTCACTCATAATATTAGACACCATTTCTGCTTCCTGTGGGAAGATGGTATAGCCCTACTTCTACTCATAAATATCAGACAGGTCATTCCGTCTTCCTGTGGGAAGACGGCATAAACCTACTTTACTCATAATATTAGACACCATTTTCATTTTCCTGTGGGAAAGCACGGATTACCTCTCCTCCTAGAATTTTCATTTGTATAGATGTACCTCAGTTAAAGACTGACAAAGATATTCCCACAGTTTTTAATGCATACCCAGTCCCCCACTTTGCTCTCGCCTTTTGTCAGCCAGCTTTCAGCACAGCATCAGAATAATGCTGAAAGAGGGCTAGTTTCAGTATTGTGTTTCAGAAGTGTGTCTGCAGTAAACAATGCAACATAGCTTAAGGGACACAGAGGGATATCAGGATGGGGAAACTGGAGCATGTGCCAGGGTGTCAATGCCAGGAAGCACAAAGTGCGGCAGGGCTGGCTATGGCCACTGCCATACCCCTGCTGGGGTCCTTCCTGGCCAGGTGTGTATGTAGGGAGCAGCAGCCCTCCCACCTTTCCTACTGCCAGTTGCAGATATTTACGTGGGGTCCCACACTTCCTGCAGGTAGATGCACTGGGAGTGTTCCTTCTGCACCGGCTGCTGCTGGGATCCAGGAAGTGCAATGGCCATGCCTCTTCCTGCCCCAGCACAGCCTGAGACAGTACCCAGCTGTGCTGCAACAGGAAGAGGCATGGCCATTGCACTTCCTGGATCCCAGCAGCAGCCGGTGCAGAAGGAACACTCCAGTTGCATTCTCCTCCCAGCCAGGCCAATGCTGGGACCCACATTAGATGTCTCTGCAACTGGCAGTAGGGGAAGGGTGGGAGGGCTGCTGCTCCCTACATACACACACCTGGCCAGGAAGGACCCCAGCAGGGGGTGTGGGATGGCGGTGGGCCAGGCCCGGGGGCATTTTGCTTTTTGTGCTTCCTGGCATTGACACCCTGGGCACATGTCCCAGTTTCCCCATCCTAGATATGCCTCTGTGTCCCAGTTTAAGCTATGTTGCATTGTTTACTGCAGACACACTTCTGAAAACAGAACACCCAAAGTCTGTTTCTCCAGCCCTCTTTCAGCATTATTCTGATGCTGTGCCTAAAAAAGAACTTCAGCTAGACAAAAGGCAAGGAAGCAAAGTGGACTGGGTAAATGCACAAAGACTGTAAGAGGGAATATCTTTGTCAGAGTCTTTGTTAACTGAGGTACATCTATACAAATGAAAATTCTAGGAGGAGAGGGTGATACCATCTTCCCACAGGAAGTAGAAATGGTGTCTAATATTATGAGTAAAGTAGGTTATACCATCTTCCCACAGGAAGCAGAAATGGTGTCTAATATTATGAGTAAAGTAGGTTATACCATCTTCCCACAGGAAGCAGAAATGGTGTCTAATATTATGAGTAAAGTAGGTTAATTTCACTACACAGGACTTTGTTGTACTTGGTTTTCCTGCTACTGGACATAATAAATATCAGGAGGGAAAGTTATAATTCAGCTACAATTCACACTGTTCAGCTGAGCTTGTGAAGGTCAAACTGTCTGAACCATCCTCAGTTTAAGATGATGAAACCTGGAGACAAAGGAAGCCAACTGCAGGATCACCAGGACTTCCCAAGGAAAGTGAGCCACACCTCTGTCACCATAATGTCAGATGGCTCACCCTTTCTTTTCATAAAAGTCATCGCCCCTGAGACAAGGAGACCCTCAACCAAATAAAAATATTGAAAAAAGGAGGAAAGGACTATAAACCAGAGAAAAGGGAAATATTCAGAGAGAAGATAGAATCCTAGCATTTTTCACAGAAAACTCAGAGAAACAGGAAATGTTTCCAAAAAGGTTATCTATACAGTAGTTGGAAAGAAGCTGAGTAGGAATAGTGGAACCAACTGCTTGGAGCATGCACGGGGAGTGGCCAGGGAGGTAACATTCCAAAGGTGCTCTGCTTCAGAATGTTCCAGAACATTCTGTAGTTTACTGAGGCCAAAGAGCCTTCTGGGCCCAGAATCTGAAAGGCCCCTCCCTAAACTGCAAACCCTGGGATTCCACAGAATGTTGAAAGTGGAGAGGAGAACTATAACAGTGTAGTATGGCAATGGCCTTAGAGCTGAAAACAACTGCTAGGACCCTCTGGTCCAGTCCTCTACCATGCTGGAATACATACCTCAAGCAACTAAAAGATGCCCATCCAACCTCTGTTCACAGACCCTCTGAAATGTTTAATTATGCAGAATTTCATTTATAAGAAAGGAGAATGGCTCTGGCAGTTGTTGTGATGGGGACATTCCCTAGTAAAAAGTGTAAGGAGATCAGAATGGAATAGATTGTACTGGGGGCCCATGGGCTGACAGCCTGGGGAAGAAAGAGAGATTCTGATTCTTTTTCCTCCACTAAAGATCTGGATCAAAGGGAATTACAGGATTAATTCTCTCTTCCTCATCCTGCTTTTGGTTTTCTATGATTTTAAAGGTGTCAGCATGAGCTATGCTGTCTTCTTAGTACTCAGGATGGAATAAATCATTTCTTCCATATGTCTTTACGTAGTTGTGAATATCTGGCAATGAAGTTGTAAATCTAACTTTATTTACTTATTCAAGACACTTAGCTGAATACCAACAATCTGCACCGCCCACATCAGTCAGATTAATAGAGATGCATTGACAGTAAAAACATCCCAAGCCATCAACTACCAGCAGCATGTGCAGAAACCTCAGATTTAATCTACTGATAAATTATTCAGTGCAATCACAAGTCCCGCATATTATTTAATGTATATCTGGAGGTCAAATTAGTAGCAGTAATTTTGCATTACTGTGTATGCTAATACATTAGGACCCCCTCCCCCACCCTGGCAATAATGGCCTCTGTTAACTCATTTTGTTGTATTAGGAAATAACACAATCTTTGTCCCACCCAAGGCCAATGAGCTAATCTATTCAGTAACCTTTCAACTAATTTATAAGCTATTACAATGACATTTTCTACTATGCTTACAAAGAAAGAAGACAATAATAGAATTGAAATGTGCAACTAAAAGACTGCAGGGATGTATGAAGTCAAAGCCCCATTCAGTGTAAAAGGATATCCTGGTTTATTAGGGTCCCCAAAGGAAAACTCTCAAGGTGAAGTCAAAGTGCTGTGCACTCCCTTGTCCATCTTGTGTGATTCTGCAGAAATCACATTTATACTGTAATGGGTTTTCAAAAGGCTTTTGAGAATAAAGTTGTGAAGGGACGAGCTGGGCAAGTCTGGTTGAATGGAGCGCACTAATACAGCTTAGGGAATGCTGTAAAGTGGGGCCTGCAGAGGAGAAAAGATACAAAACTGAGGCTTGTCTCTGAGAGAAGGCAGATAGCAGAAAGATAGCCTAGAGATTAGGGAATGAGTTTCAGAGAGATAGTGGAAAGGTAGCCTGGAGACAGGGAAAAGTTGTATGAGTTAGGATGATCAACTAAATTGGGTTTTGGGGAGCTGTAAATGATTGAATAGTTCAGGGGTTAATATATGATCTAAAAGTGTCTTAATAAGCTTCTACTTGCTTATTCTTTTTTTAAAAAAAAAACTGTGTCAGGTTGTTATTGTTAAGTTTTGATAGAATCTGGTTATTCTGACCACAGTGAACCCAAAGAAGAACACATCCACTGGTCCCTGGAGGGATCACCTTCAGGCCGAGTCCCCCTCATCCAGGAAGAAGTCTTTAAGGAAAATCAGGGAAAGGTAAGTGACTAGAGCCCAAGAGCTGAAATGTGGGGCCAGTCTGGAGAGGGGATCAGTCACAAATGTTCCCCATCAAATGCTTCTAGAAATCCCTGTGTTTGACACCACAGTTTTGAAGTAACAAGTTACTCCTCTCCTTAGATTACAAAAGTGTAACACATTTCCTTTTGTGGATTAATATAATGATTGCTAGCTGTATTTAAGTGTAACAAACCACATTTACTCATTAATTCCCAAAAGTCAATAGGAATTCATTTCAGTGTACTTTTCTGTTTTTAAGTATACTTACTATTCTTTTATCTTAAATTGATATATTTTTATAGTATGTTATATAATATGTTTTATAGTATGTTATATTATATTATAAGGTATTATTATTATTATATTATGTTATAAGGTATTATTATTATTATTATTATGTTATAAGGTATTATTATTTAAAATAATAATTTGTTTCTTAACCTCCCTTTGAAAGAGAGGAGCTCAGCTTTCCTCCTTCATGAAAACACTCTTACTGTAACAACCAAAACCACAAGAAAAGGAGTTGTAGGCTTTTCTAACTCTAACATTATCACTTTTGTGTTTTCCTGCATGATTTTTTTTAAACTATATTTGCCTGATGAAGAAGCCAATGAGGTTTCATTCAAAAGTTAGTGTAAAGTTGTTGTTGTTTCGCCTAATAAAGGTTATCACCAACATGTATTTCTGAATTTGTGAACATCAATGTGTTAGTGATGTCTCATTCTTTAAATAATAAGTAACAAAGTCATGGTAATGAATTACTTTTTAAGAGGTAATCCAAGTTCTGGTGTGCCTCATCACTGATTAAAACAGTTGGATTTAAGTTTGACTTCCAAAAATGAGCTCTGAAACACTTTCTCCTCATACAAAGAGGGAGGGTTTTGACTGCCATCTAACCTCTGCAACACCTGAAGACTGGCTTTAGAAATTGGTGGAGCCTCCACAGCAGTGTTTCTGGAAAGTCCTGTAGAAGATGGGTGGTAGGAGGGTGTCTTCCTCGAGCCTTTCCCTGTGTAAGCAGAAATGGCCTGTGTTTACAGAGTTTACTTTCTGAGGCCATGCTATATCAGTCACATAGGGACAGGAGGTGGTTCGCCCCAGTAGGCAATGTTTGGGGTGTCCTGCTGTAGCCACACCCAGGCCATGCCCCCCACATACAGTGGCCATACCCCTCAAACCCCACCACCTCCCACCCTCCTCCACACACTCCAAGTCCATCACTGGCTAAAGTCACTGAAGATCAGTGCTCACATAAGAAATAACATGAAGATTGCAGGGATTCAGCTGGTCTGTTCTGCTTCTCCATGCTTCTTAATACATTCATTTAAGTGATGGAGGGGTTTTTTCTTGAAGAGAGTACTCAAAATAACTGAAACTAACTTTGGGAGAATTAGAAATGATATGGCAGGAGCAAATTGTATTATTCATGAGTGTCAAATTATTTGAGGGTTGGTGGGGTGAGGAGAGGGTGTAACCACAACTTTTTTTAATGTAACCTATTTAGGTTCTGAATTATTACCTTTCAAACATAACAGTTTGGAAAAACTGCAATAGTTTTCTAAGATAACAATTCAATGCTTATACAGTCAAATGTATATTTCAAAGATTTCAGCTCTTTTAATTTGGTCTGGTTTTTGGTGAGTTTGGTGAAGTGATGGGGCCATGGGAAGTTGGAGAGCATCAAGGAGGCATCACCAATGCCTGCTTGTATTTTCATTTTATTTTTATTTCATCTTATTTTTATTTGGTCTGGGGCTACCATAACACCAGCAGAGTGAGTATCTTCCATAGTGCAATTTCACTGGATTGCACAATCGCATAAAAGTTGTGCAGGAATGTGCACAATAAAAAATAGACTGCACTAACTTTGAGAATAAGCCAGCTGCAGACAGTGGGTCTTACACTGGCACAAAAGCATTGTTTGATATAGGCTTGCATATCTTTAAGATTACTGAGGCCCTTTCTGCAGGACAACGCTCTCATGCATCGTACCATTGCAATCCTGGCAGCATCTCTGCAGGGATGGGAGTGTGTCCCCAGCACTCCTCTCTTCATTCGACCAGCTGCCTGTGAAAGGGAGCACGAGGGACACACCTCTTCCTTCCGCACTGCAGCTGATCTTCTTCCCATGCTGCACTGGGGATAGAAGTACATGATTGCATTTCCGGCCCTTCCACGTGGCCGTGTTGCAATGGAAGGCTTGCATGACCAGGGGTCATTGACAGGACTTTTCCGTCAATAATATACCCTGCAATCGCACCAGCTGACTATGCGAAGGGCAGGACCATGACAATGACATGTGGAAGCGTTATCGCAGTCCCATTCCTTCATGTGCCCATGTTGGGAGGATGCCGTTTCTCACAAAGGGCCTGAGATTCGAGATGGCAGGAATGGAATATAAGTGCTTTGTTTGTGTATAGCTCCGTTCATGCCTATTCCGTTCCATACTGTAGCAACAACCAAACCCCTATGGAGCTGCTCGTCTGGCCATTAAATGATTGTGGAAGAGAGGCAGAGGGAGAAAGGGAGGGAGGAAACTGTATAGCTGCAATTCTCTCTCACCCCCCTGAAG
Source organism: Iguana delicatissima (assembly GCA_948472985.1). Taxonomy (NCBI): domain Eukaryota; kingdom Metazoa; phylum Chordata; class Lepidosauria; order Squamata; family Iguanidae; genus Iguana; species Iguana delicatissima. Next base: position 5,136 of record CAOKZL010004660.1, on the reverse strand, counting down.
TGTGTGGGAGAAATGGAGAGACAGACTAATTACAATGTTGATGTTCTTCTCTCCCTCTCCCTCTTCCTTCTAAACTGTGAGGAGGCGGATGAGATTCTGCTTCCACTGTCCAGTCACCCCCTTCCTCCACCCCTCCCAAGCTGCTACACAGGGCTTGGCTGCTGCCTAAGCAGGTGGAGGTTTTGGACACAGCACCAAAAGCTATGGAATAGCCACTTACATTACCATTGTTAAAAGGGACATATGTTCAAGTAAAGTCTGCCTGTGTCGTTAACAGGACTCCAGTCCCAAATTCTACCATTAGGACTGGACACGTCAGAACATTAATGATTTGCAGCCTTGAAAGCAGAGTAAATCTGAAGTATTTTTCCATCTTGGCAAATTATTTCATTGTAATATGTGAGAAGCTCATCATCACCATCATCATCATCCACAACAACAACAGCAACATGAAAGGCCTAAATCCTGCACTAGATGAGACATATGTATTATGTAGCTATATATACAGGGGTAGACATGTTGGCCATGCAGCAAAACACAACAAAAACCATAACTGCTTTACTCCACATGATTTGAGGTTCCTCTGTTGTGATGAAATTGTGTTTCTTCAAATGCAGGGAACATAGCTCTCTTTCCCTTGCTACCTCTCCCAATGCTACCACCACTAAGCCTACCCTGTGAGTGGCAAAACAACAAGCCCAATGGAGTCATTTCTGTATTGTCCAGAAAAGCAAGGGAATGAGTGGAGTTGCACCCAGCTATGTAGCATCTAGTTATTTCCCTGAAGCTGGGTGGGCTGTGACAAGCATCTGAAAGACCTCTGTGGTAAACTGTACATGCTTTAGAGTGGAGGATTTGCCCCTTCCTGAAATCAGTTCTTTTTTTCTTTTCTTTTTTTAGCTGAAAAGCAAACAAATTGGCCTACCTATACATCTGCCATGCCAGGCACTTTGTTCTTTCCCAGACGACAAGCTGTGTTCAAGGCTGCAAAAAGACTAGGCCTAGACATCCATTTTTAGCAGTGCTCAAGAACCATAAAAAGTGGAAGGGGGGGTCCTTTTGTTAAGACTGTGGAAATTTTCAGAAAAATGAAAACAAATTGCTCTAAAGTAAACCATTTGTCACACTCTGATTACTTTGCTGCCACACTGGGGATGCCAATTTGTCATGCTAGATCAGGGTAGCAGCAGGCTGAATGTGCAAATGGCAGGCTGCCTTCTGGCTCTTTGCTTTAATCTGGGAAGGAAAGCATAGGTCTCTCATCAGCAGCCCCAGTTTCAGCTTATGGGCAATTGTCATGACTGTTCTGATGTGAAAAGGCAGGGGAAGGTTATTTGGACTTTTTTTGGTGGGATGAGGGGAGAAAGATGGTGATTAGTTGATTGAATGTTCAGACCATTCCCAGGTGCCTATCAAGACTAAGGCCTATTTCACATAGCAGTGATAAATCTTTGTCTGGACTACCTTACTTCAGATTACACATGAAGGCTCTGCTCGGTCATTTGAATGTTCCTTGATCCAAGCAGTTTTGTCTGAAACTTCTCCATGTTCTTAATATGGCAGTCTTTTCTGAACAGAGAAAATTTAATAAAGCAAGTCTCCACTGGCAGCCTTAAGTCAGCCTGAGGTTATCTGTCAGCATGAAGTTATCTTTCCTCTTGGTCCAAACGTGTTTTTGAAATGATTTTCAAAGATGGTGTGGATTGCTTGCAACACCTTGCTCCATCTATTATCTGGGGATGTGAAAAACCTTTGTCATTTCTCTTGTCCTTGACTTTTTTTAATAACTCAACTCATCAGTTTTTGCATTGCTAGTTACTATTTTATTTTAATTTTTGCAAAAGCTTGCTTGAAAGATATGTTTTTGTCCAAACATGTTGGCAAGCAATCTATTAGTGACTGGTTGAAATTCAACTCACTGTTTTAGTCACCGCGAAGGTCAGAATTCTTTTCCAGACACATAATAATCAGTCTCCATAAACCAACCTTGTAAGTCATGCAACCCCCATGGCCATTTTTCTCTGGGTTGTCAGAGAGTGAGGGATTAGCTAATGATGATCCAGCTTGTTTCCTTAACTTGCTGAAGTTCAAGAACATAAACTGTAGGGATGTCCCAAGGGTGCCTGGTTGTCCCTGCAGGTACTTGTCAGCATGTCCAGCTTCAGGACAACCAGCTTCAGGCCCTCTACTATAACATTTGTGCCAAGTGACTCATTCTCAGGTTAAGTTATCTCAGAGTTGTAATGGCAGGATGAAATGAGGTACTCCTTCTGCTTTAACAGAAAGGCAGGATATAAATGTGAGCTTAAATGTAATAGTGTAAAAGTAATAAATAAACATTTTATTTCAAAATTTCACCTGTTTTCATATTTTACAAGATAGTATTCTAGTGGACTGACAGTATTGCAAAACAGAACACACACACACACATTGCCTGCAGAAGTTCAGCCCCTAGAACCTCCAATGAAAGGAACTTTGGTAGGACAGCTGCTAAAGGTACTTTCACCACTGCCATTTCCGCACCTTACCCATTCCTGCTGACATTCCAACGCGATCCGGCCCGCCTTTCCCAGGATGGGAGCATGATGGGAGTGCTCGCTTCTCATGAGCTTCCTGTAAACGGAAGTTTGCCTGCCTTTTACAGTGCATCGGGCCTCTTTCCCATGTGGTGCTGGGGGAACTAGGTATGTGATAGGTGGAAGCACGCATGGGGGGTGACAGGAGTGTTGTGCAATCCCAGATGCTCAATGGATTTTTCTCTATTAAGCAAATATCATGTTATTGTGATGGGTAGGGACAGGTTGGCAGCGGGAATGTGATGACATCATGCAAAAGCACGACCCACAGACTCCTGCCATAACATCCCCATTGCAGGACTGTGGTGCCATGAGGAAATGGCCCATTACCTTGGTGATGTGAGGGCCCCCAGATAGTACTGGGTTGTGGGCAAGGCAGGTACTGTTGGATACAACCTTAATCTTTGCCTCAGACTTTCAGTATGTAACAGTGAAATTTCCCACCAGGAGCCTGCTAGTATATGCAATTATTCTGTGCAGCATTCTGTTTATTGGAGTTTAAAATATTTATGTACAGTAGATTTGGTTCCAGGATGGTTTACAAAATTAAAATATATGTATAAAAAATTAAATTGCGTAATATAACAACCAGAAGATAAAACAGAGCAGTCAACACAGTTTAAAAATGCTTTAAAAATCTGGAAGTTGAAAAGGGAGTTGCTTTAAAAAAAAAAGCCCCCAAATATAATTTTGCTAGCAAGCAAGCCTTTCTGGGACAGAATCCTGTAGGCAAGATATCTGCTTCTTCTTTGAAAAGGAAGGAATAATGAGAAAGAATTCCATGGATGATCTGAGGAGGCATGATGGCAGGATGATATGGGAGAAAGTACTTTTCAGGGCTCTGTTTAGAGTTTTAGAAGTTATTCTGGGCATTTTGAATTGGGATCAGAAAAAGATAGGCAGTTACTCTGTGGGGCCTTTAATACTGGCAAGATACTTTCTGAACACATCTTAAGTCATATTCTGTCCAAAGTGAAACTTCTGAGCTGTCTTCAAAAGCATTGCTGTATAATGTATATTGCAATAATCTAGTTGAGAGATTACTAGAGGATAAACCAGTGGTTCTCAACCTGTGGGTCCCCAGATATTCATGGACTTCAGCTCCCAGAAGCCCTGAGCATTGACCATAGTGGCTGGGGCTTCTGGGAGCTGAAGTCCACGAACATCTGGGGGACCCACAGGTTGAGCAACCACTGGATAAACCTTATAGCCAAACTAAAGCTCTCCAGGGACCCTTTCACACTACACTGTTGTAGCACTATGGCCATTTCCTCACTACACTTTCAACATCTTGTGGAATCCTGGGGTTTGCAGTTTAGGGAGGTGCCTTTAGAACCAGAGAGCTCTTTGGCCTCAGTAAACTACAAACCTCAGGATTCCACAGGATGTTGAAAGTGGAATAATAGCACTATAACAGTGTAGTGCAGAAATAGTCTATGATTTCACTTTAACTGCCATGGCTGCTTCCTATTGCTTCACATTGGTTTTTGGTTTTTTGTTTTTTTTGAGTGTATTAAAACATTTTATTTTTAATTTTTCGAAGGGCATTTGTCGCTAAATATAAGGCGTGGGCCCTTCATAACCGAATTTCTCTATCAAAAGAAAAAAACAACTAAAAAGAAAGTGCCAAAATCTTCCTGACAAGAAAATGTTCTCACAGAGTCAAATCTTACAAATGAGTGGCTTCCCTTGCTGATTTACCACACAAAGGACAGTAAATTTGCTGGGGGGGGGATCAGGTTTTTCAAAAACATGCTGGAGGACCACTTGGGCTGCTCCGGAGTGGACTGAGGTGCGGATCTACACTAAGTAGTCCAGACCCAGTCTCTTCCAAGGTGCACAATGTCCCTCCGTGGAGGACGCACTGCACCGTTTTATTTAACCCATGCGGCAGAGCCTCTGATTGTGGATTCCAAGACCATTCCCAGATTCCACAAGATGTTGCAATGGCAATTACACTGGAATCATAGCGCTACAATTGTCTATTGTATTTTTTTGTATTGTATGAAAGGGTCCTAGGAAAGGAATAAAATGGTGAAGCAACCAGTATTAGCAAAATACACACCATGTTACAGCAGCCACATACTATGCCTTGTTGAACTTAAAGGCATGATGGCTAATTGTGGAACGATGGTTGATACTCACGGCCTAACCAGTAAACTGGGCTTCTGCAGAGCCCTGCAGGGGGTCTGCAAAGCCCTGCTGCTACTGTTGATGTCCAGCAGCAGGGCTTTGCAGACCCCCTCAGAGGGCTCTGCAGAACCCAGGTTTACTGGTTAGGGCATAGTATCAACCATCGTTCCACAATTAGCCATCATGCCTTTTGATCTTCAACAGAGCATAGTTGTGTGGGAAACAATGGCAACATAATGGAATAAGCAACATTAGATGAGATGCATTACATGCCACTTTAGTCTCTCATAACCCATTGCCTTCTGCATTGGCAGCATCTGGACTTTCTTTCCTTAGCAGATAGGATCTTCTGAGGACAGTTTTTCCTAGGGCAGTAGAATCAGAAGAAAGGGTTGCAATACACCTGTGTGCCTGTTACGATTTTGAT
>CAOKZL010004659.1:0-20291 GCA_948472985.1 Iguana delicatissima | reverse complement strand
GTCCTCGTAGCCCCATAGTGGCCGAGGCAGCACTAGTTCGGCCCCCTGTTCAAGGTTGCTTACGGTCGGATCCTCCGGTTCCCCATGACACTGGACTTCCTGTCACGCTCCAACGGGCTCGTTCTCCACCCGGACTTGCCGCTCCTGGCCCTCCATGCCTGGAGGATATAGCCCTAGACGACCCCGCCATCGGGAACGTCTTGACTGCAGCCAGGAAGGAGTGGACACGCTCCAACTAACACTACAAGTGGCAACGCTTCGTCGCCTTTGCTAAGGAACAACGGGAGCCGGTATCGCCTGTCAACCTGCCTACCGTGCTCCACTTCCTCCTACACCTTCGACAGCAGGGCTTGGCGTTCCCCTCGCTGAAGATCTACCTCACCGCTATCATGGCATAACAACCTCCACGATCTCCATCGGCGACCCTCTTCCATCACGGTACCGTGAAGCAGTTTCTCAAGGGCTTGCAGCACCTTTACCCACTGGTATCGCCACTGCTACCACCATGGTTGTTGTTGGTGCTATCGCAGTTGACGAGACCGCCCTTCGAGCCCATGGCGACCGCAGACGACAGGCTGCTCACCATGAAAACTGCCTTCTTGGTGGCTGTCATCTCAGCCAGACGGGCGGGAGAGCTGACAGCCCTGCGTTCCGACAAGCCATACTTCATCTTCCAGAGACAAGATGGTCCTTCGACCTGACATCTCGTTCTTGCCAAAGGTGGTGTCTAATTTCCACCTCAACCAAGACATCATCTTGCCAACCTTCTATCCGGACCCAACTACACCTTTGGAGCGATCCCTTCACTCCCTGGATGTTCATCGGCTTTGGCCTTCTACAAGGACAGGACTGCCTCTTTCTGTCAGACACCGCACCTCTTTGTGTGCTATGGCAGGCGTCGAAGAGGCCACAAAGTATCCACCCAGCGTTTTTCAAAGTGGGTGACCCAGACTATCCAGCTGGCGTATGAGCTAGCCAAGAAGCCTCTGCCAGCCTTGCTCAGGGCTCATTCCACCAGAGCCGTGGCAACATCTGCAGCCCTTCTGCGCTGAGTCGACCTGCAGGAACTCTGCCGTGTGGCGACCTGGTCCCAACCATCGACCTTCATGCGCCACTACAGAGTGGACTGCCGGTCCCGTCAAGATGCTCAGTTTGGACATGCAGTGCTGGCTTCTGTTCTCTAGGACCTGACTCACCATCCAGCCGGTAAGCTACACAGTCTCCTAGTGTGTGAGGCACAGAGACCACGAAGAAGAAGAACAGGTTGCTTACCTGTAACTGTGGTTCTTCGAGTGGTCATCTGTGCCCTCACACACACCCGCCCAGCCGTCCCCTCTTTCTCAGGTCCCTTATCGGCGGACTACAGAACTGAGGAGAGACCGTTGTTCGGCGGGCTGAGCATGCTCAGTACGGGCATGAGGGAGGGGTTCCTGCCAAGCTACTAAGCTCTAGAATCTTCCGAACACTACCGCGCGTGCATGAAAGCTCCTAGTGTGTGAGGGCACAGATGACCACTCGGAAGAACCACAGTTACAGGTAAGCAACCTGTTCTTACATGAAGAGATTAATACAGGCAGGTTTTCTGTCTCATAGAGCTGTCTATCTGAGCATGTAACTTGTCTGCAATAAAAAATGTTACATGTTCAAGTTAACTTTGCACAGCACGCCAGTTTTAATTTCGGAGATACTTATGTGGCTACTTGAAAGAATAGCCTGTATCATCAACCTTGAGTTTAAGCAACACCTTTGTCCAGGTTTTGGCTCCAGCTCAATGCAATCATCTATCTAAGTTATTCGCTTCTGGTTGGACTTTTCCAGAGCTCTTAGAAAGACTTCCAGATGTGCCCCCAGCCAAAGAGAATAATCATTCTGCTTTAAAGACTCACAGCTAGTTGAACTAAAAGACTGAGTACTCTGTACATTCCTATGCAAACCAGCCTGCTTGATTTTCCACTGAGATAAATTGCTGCTAAGGACTCATCCCACGCTTTCCGCCTAGGGTGATTATGCTGTTTTATCTTAACCAGGAAACATTGTTGCTTTTTATCTTTAGCCCCCCAAATGCTAATGTCAAGAGAGGAGTTTTGTGCACTTCATACGGTGTTGGGAGCACTTTACTTTTATGTCAGTCTCACAAAATGGCAGGGAGATGGAATAGTTAGAAACTTTGACAAACTTTTATGCAGTTTATAGTCAACCTTCGTAGTTACTTCTTTCATACTTCATGCACTATTTTGATACTGAGTGTGTCTGTTGTAGCCAGCACATGTTGCATGTAATTATCAAATTTGCGCATATGTGAAAACTCATGTGCATACATCTAAATCATAACACAGACTTAATTAAGTCAAGGTTGCAGTTGCCCCTCTACAGCAACACTGCAGTTAGCAAAGCCACTGAAAAACAAAGCTACTATAAAGCTAACAAAGCTAAAAAGAGTTTTTAATGCCCAGCTAGCTCTATCCATTTCTTCCCTGCCCTCTGTCTAGCTGGAAGATTTTTAGCAGCACAAGTGTTGGGAGGATGGTGAAGGAGGGCTGGAGAAACAGACTTACAGTGTTGGGTTGAGGCAGCATGTCTGCAGTAAACACTACAATAAAGTTTGAGTTAGGAAAGAATCGGATTCTACTCTACTTGATCTTACCGTAGCTCTGGATGCCTATCTACAACGAGCAAGGTAGACAGCAGATCCTGTCGGCCTTGCTCCACAGACCCTTACTGTACATGTGTGAGGAGCAAAACAGAAAAAAAGGAGAGAGTAGATAAGCCTGCTTTACCAGGCACCCCTGCAGAGATCTATAAGTAGAGCTACACAAAAGAAGTGGAAGCTGGTGAAAGAAAAAGCCGTCATTGGATGCATTTTTGAAGTCTCTCCGCTAATTTCTGTAAGGCTCAAAATGTTTTAATTTATTTCTGCAAGACTTGCTTGACATAGTTGTTTAATTTCATATGTATTATTGTTAATATTGAATAGGAAGTCTGCTGAAAAGTGTTATACTGCTCTTTTTTTCATGATGTAGGAACCTATTTCTGTTCTTTCTATATTACTTCTGCCTTTGGTACCAAATTTTCTATGAAAGAAGCAATGGACACAAACACATCTAGTTCATTAACTGAGGTGTACCTGTATATTGTGATGAAGAACGAGTATACACGTGTATTTCAAAACATACTGCAGCTTTTTTGCAGCTGGAAAATACTCATAGAGATACAGAGAGGAAGAGGAAACTAACCAAAGGCTGAAAACCAGTGGAACTGAGTCAGTTATGGTGGATGGAATAGTCAGCATTAGAGTACATGGTTAGAATCTATGAAACAAAGCTCAACTGTGCCATTGCTTGAGAGACAATATTGGAAAGATAAGAGAAAATATTGAAAAGATACGGTGACTCAACCTCTGACAGGCTGGCCAGGCAGATGCACTGGCTACAGATCTACAGTGAGGAGAGCTTTCATGGTAAAAGTGCCAGCCAGAGGGCTCTCTGGCTGAAGAAGCTCTCCCTGGGTTAAAGGCACAGTGGAAGATTACACATTAGGATCTGAAATTCTCATTACTTTTCATCTATTCATGAGTAAATCCATTATGATTGTGAAGGGCTAAAGGAGCAACATGTTGCCCTTTCCTTAAAGCAGCACTGAGATTCTTACTTTCCAAGTGCTGCATTGGGGCAAAGGGCAAAAGAAATTATTCTTTAGCCCTGCCTCCTATTCATAGTCTTCCTTTAGGAAATTCCAGTTTATTCTACTGTCCTGGGACTTGAAGGATCTCAGCATGCTACTCCACAGGGCATTGACAAGACTGCTTTTCTTTTCATTTACTGGAAGAATAAGGGGTGAGGGTGAGCAACTGATGAGCAACTTTAAACAAATATTTGCATATTTAAATAAATATTTGAGTAAGTAAATCTAAAGTTAAATCTTGGGGGGCCCTGGCAAGAAATTATATTCACAGGGGTCTCCAATAAAGAAAAGGGTAAGAACCACTGCTATAAAAGATTCTACAACATCAAATGGTATAGAATATTTGGATTTAGGGATGCCATAAAACATGTAGTAGATCTGCAGTTTTAACTAATGAAACTGTTATATAATCAACTCAGTGAGAAGCACTTAGTATTAACTTCATTTATCATGTAAATGTAATCTGTAATGGCATGTAATAGAAATTAATGTTGAGATGTTATGCTATGATATGTTAACCTTTGGAAGAAGAAAGTTCATTTTCCTTTTTTGGAAAATATGAATTAGGGAAGGAGAGTACTGTTCAATGTTTGAAAGTTTAAATCAATTAAACTTCTATAATCCATTTAAGAAAAGGATAGAAGTCAATTCTTTTTCTCTACTTTTTATTTCTAATTCATATGTCTTTTGTTTTCTTTATTATTTTTTTCTTTTATGTACTCAAAGAGTTTTAGTGTTTTGGGAAATTGTTAATACAGATTTTTTTAAGAAAGGGTACGATGACAAATTGAGCTGTGTATGACAGAAGCTAATAGTCATGAGGCTTGCATCAAAAAAGCTAAATATTATGAAAGTTGAATGACTGTTACCCAGTGGCAGATGACTGAGTGGAGCGGCAAGTTGGGATGACCCTGACAGAGAAAGCAAGTGGGTGCTATCATGGTGCTTCAGACAGACCAACAGAAATACTAAGAAATATTCATGGGTGAGTGGACTGGAAGTTTCAGGGGAGTAAGAAAGGGCTCTGAGATGCAGTCAGAACTTGACCTTGGCAAAGCAGAGGGAAACATGAAGTGTTGTGTATCAAACCTGATAGGCCTGAGGCTCCATCAGTAGCTGCTTATTATGGGTGCATTGATCAGTGAAAACAAGGATACTACCTAGCCATTTGTAGAAACAAGCAGTCAACAGTTACAAGGAAACTTTCACTTTCTTCTAAATGCCTTCTAATTTTGCTGTTGTTAGCCATCAAATCAGTTTAGACTTATGGTGACCCTATATATAAGAGATGTCCTAGATCCCCAGTCATCAGTGGCTCTGCTCAAATCTTGCAAAGTTAGGACTGTGGCCTACTTTATTGAATTAATCCACTAGAAGTGTATTCACCTTCTTTGGATTCTCCTTTCTGCTTTACCAAGGATTGTCATCTTCTCCTGTGTTCATGAAATGTCCAAAGTACAACAGCTTCAGTTTAGACATGTTTTGCTTCTAGTGGAAGTTCAGGCTTAATTTTCTCTAAGATCCATTCTCGGGATGGCAGGAGGATCAATCCACCACAATTGGGTCTTGATCCCTCGCACCAGCCCGATGCAGGAGCCTTCGAATTCTAAATCAGTTTTTTCTATTGGCCCCAGGTCCAGGCCTGTCAGTTTTTTAATCTCCTGTGCACCAACCAGAGGTGTTTTTAGGTCCCATCTAATATTTAGCTTTTTTAGAGAAGAGAAATGGAGCAGGAGAAGAAGAATACAAGTGGAAATAGACAAATAAAATTAATGGAAAATTCCCTCTTGTCCACTGCTAGTCAGCGGGTGGCAGACAAGGAGCAGTTTGATTCCGCCCAAGGAACAGCAAAACAGCAAGTCCAGAGCAAAGATGAACTTGTTTCCGTCCAAAATACCGTGAAGGCGCGGGTACTGGACAATGGCAAGGACCCTGATTTGAGACAGATATTTCTGAGCTCAAGTGAGAGCGAACTAGGGGAATTAAAAAATGCTGGGAAGCAGAAAAAACAGGTCAGTGTGTCCAGTAAGGGAGAAGAGACTCAGAAGGGTAGCACAGAAAGAAAGAGGAAGAAAGTTGAGTGTTCTGGTAGATCAGTGGTCAAAAGTAGGACTAACACTGCAGTGACTAGCTCTAAACTTACCACGGTGAGTTTCAGATGCCATCTTGAATTAGTGAATTCTAAGATGGCTCCGAAGCATGCTGGACACCATGAGGAACTGCTGGGAGAAGGTGAAGCTTCATCTCACACAAGCTCAGTTGTTTCCCCAGCAACAGACAGGTACTATGGTCGGGATAGACTGTGTGTGGTTCAGAAGCTTCAAAACAGCACATGATAGGAAAAGCGGCTGTCCCAGTAGCATGCCAGCAAGGGGCATCAGGAAAGACAGTGACACGCAGGGAAGAGGCGATGGACACTGGCAAGGCTAATATTTCTATGTTGGGTCCTTTTAAAATGAATTCTGATTTTAAGGAATGTATGCAAAGAATGATGATGGAAATACCTGCTGGGAATAGCTTTTCTTGTGAAGTAGAGCAATCAGATATGCAAGCGGATTTGCATTCAAGACATCAATTTCAAGGCGGTATGTGTTCAAATATAAATCAGATTGTTAAAGAAACAGTACAGGCAAAGTTGCAGAATATGTTTAGAACACCATTGCCTGCAATGAATTACAATATGTCTGATTGGCAAACGCAGATTAATTTATTTAACATGATGAATTTATGAAATAATTTTAATGTTCAAAATCAAATTAATCAAAATCAAATGAATGTATCATCAAATAAGAGAATGAATTATTTTAACACAGATGCAATTAGAAATGAATTACCTCATGAAAATACTGAAAATAATGAAATAATGAATTGGAAGCAGATGAATTAGTATATGATGGACAGGATATGAATGGTCATCTCAGTGGAATTCAAAGAAATTGCTGGGTCTCAGTCACAAGTTGTATTCTTTTCAAAAGAAGGATACGGACTTCCTTAAGATTCCTCTCATGGATGCCCTGATAGTCGGACTAGTGTCAGGAGTGATTGCTCCCGAGGGGGACATCCAGCTTAATTAAGTTGATGAGAGGAGAGGAGACCAGAGACAGCATTGAAGAAAACCTATGAGTTAGTGGCAGTGGCAATAAGACCTTCTATAGCAGCATCAGTGTTTGCTAGGGCTGCTGTTTTGTGGATTCAGGATATTTTTAGAGCCTCAAGAATTAAGTGTGCAAGCAATGTTTAAAGCAGTAGGGAAAATTCAGAAGGTTTTGAAATATATAGCTGATGCTGGCCATGATGCTACGGCATTTGGGGCCAGGAGTATGAACACAATAGCCATAACAAGAAGATCATTATGGTTGAAATATTGGGAGGCTGATAATTTGTAATAATTTGACTTTTGTTCCCTTTGCGGGAGAACTGGTTCTCAAGCATTGGAGAAAGTGTTAGTAGAGACAAAGGATAAGAAACAAGTTATGCCGACATTACAAAAGAAAAGAGAACTTTTAGAAGTATCAGTTACTCCTTTCATGGAGGAAGGAGTAATGTCAGATTGTCAGACTTTAGAGGTGGAAAGTTTCAGTGGAATAGACAGAGATCTTAGTTTAGTAGACAAGGACAATTTTTCGTCAAGGTCAAGGAAAAGGAGGAACGACTGCCCAAAAAAGGGGCAAGTCGCAATATTGACATCCAAGATGTTCTGGTGGAGGCGGGGGGAGACTTCTGTTGTTTGGACAGAGGTGGAAACAAATAACGACAGATCAATGGGTAATAAGAGTTGTAACTGAGAGTTACAGAATTTGTTTTCACAGCACTCCAGGGAACAGATTTCTGGCCTCACTGGTATCCAAAGATAAGAACAAACAGGAGATCGTTTGACAGGAAATTTGTCACCTGTTGCAGATGGATGTTATAGAGGAGGTGCCACTAGAACAGGAATTTTTGGGAGTATAGTCAATCTTTTTCATTGTTCCAAAAAGCAATGTGAAGTTCCAGCTGGTTTTGAACCTAAAATATCTGAACAAATTTGTGAAATATCAGAAATTCAAGATGGAAATGTTGCAAACCATAAAGGACGATTTGTCCCCGGGGGGGTTATGGTTTCCATAGACCTCAGGGAAGCATATCTTCAAGTACCGATGGCAGTGGAGCACAGAAGATATTTGAGGTTTCAATACCAGGGTTGGTATTTCCAATTCAAAGCCTTGCCTTTTTGTCTGACGTCAGCCCCAGGAGTGTTCACAAAAGTATTAATTCCTTTAGTGTCACATCTGCATATGAAGGGTGTTTCCATATCTAGACGATATTTTGGTGAAAGCACCCAAAATTGAGGGTAAAATTGAAGACAGATGTGAGTCTGACAACCAAAGAGGAATTCAAGCAAATAGCCAGGAGATGTAGGGAGAAGGTCAGAAAAGCTAAAGTGGAGAATGAACTCAGGCTTGCCAGAGACTTCAGAAACAATAAAAAGGGCTTTGTTAGATATGTCTGCAGCAAAAGGAAAAACGAGGAAATAATAGGATCGCTGCATGGAGAAGGTGACCAATTAATAACGGGGGAAGAGAGAAGGCAGAACTACTCAATACCTTCTTTGCCTCAGTTTTCTCCCAAAAGGATAGAAGTACCCAACCTGGAGCGTGGAGAGCAAGTGAGGAAGCGAGGGAAATGCAGCACAGAATAAGTAGAGAAGTAGTACAGGAATATCTGGCTAAGCTAGATGAATTCAAGTCTCCAGGGCCAAATGAATTACATCCAAGGATATTAAAAGAACTGGCAGAAGTCATTTCTGAACCACTTGCAATAATCTTTGAGAACTCTTGGAGAACAGGAGAAGTCTCAGCAGACTGGAGGAGAGCAAATGTCATCCCCATCTTCAAGAAAGGGAAAAAAGAAGACCCTAATAATTATCTCCCGGTCAGCCTGACATCAATACCAGGAAAGATCCTAGAGCAGATCATTAAATAGTCAGTTTGTAATTACTTAGAAAGTAATGCCGTAATCACTAAAAGCCAGCATGGATTTCTCAGAAATAAGTCATGCCAGACTAATCTTATCTCTTTTTATGATAGGGTTACAAGCTTGATAGATGAAGGGAATGCTGCAGACGTAGCATATCTTGACCTCAGTAAGGCCTTTGACAAAGTTCCACATGACATTCTTACAAAGAAGCTAGTAAAATGTGGGCTGGACAGGGCTATTGTTAATTGGATTTGTAATTGGTTGACCGACCGAACGCAAAGGGTGATCACCAATGGCTGCTTTTCATCCTGGAGAGAAGTGACTAGTGGAGTGCCACAGGGTTCTGTCCTGGGCCTAGTGCTATTCAACATCTTCATCAATGACTTGGATGAAGGAGTAGAGGGCATGCTGATCAAATTTGCAGATGATACCAAATTGGGAGGGGTTGCTAATACACCAGAGGACAGGACCAAATTTCAAAATGTCCTTGACAGATTGGAGAGCTGGACCAAAGCTAACAAAATGAAGTTCAACAGAGAAATATAAGGTCCTGCACTTAGGCAGAAAAAAATGTAAAGCACAAATATAGGACGGGGGACACGTGGCTGGGTAGCAATATGTGTGAAAAGGATCTAGGAGTCTTGCTAGATCACAAGCTGAACATGAATGAGCAGTGTGATGCAGCAGCCAAGAAAGCCAATGCGATTCTTGGTTGCATCAATAGGAATATGGTGTCTAGATCGAGGGAAGTAACGGTACCACTCTATTCTGCATTGGTTAGGCCTCATTTGGAATACTGTGTCCAGTTCTGGGCACCTCAATTCAAGAAGGATGTCGACAAGCTGGAACATGTCCAGAGGAGGGCGACCAAAATGGTGAAGGGTCTGGAAGCGATGCCCTATGAAAAACAGCTTAGAGAGCTGGGTATGTTTAGTCTGCAGAAGAGAAGGTTAAGAAAGGACATGATAGCCATGTTTAAATATTTGAAGGGATGTCATGTTGAGGAGGAAGCGAGCTTGTTCTCTGCAGAGACTGGGACAAGGAGCAATGGATTCAAGCTGCAGGAAAGGAGATTCCACTTGAACCTCAGGAAGAACTTCCTGACGGTCAGAACTGTCTGGCAGTGGAATATACTGCCTCAGAGTGTGGTAGAGTCTTCTTCTTTGGAGGTTTTTAAGGAGAGGCTGGATGGCCATCTGTTGGGAATGCTTTGATGTGTGTTCCTGCATAGCAGGGGGTTGGACTCAATGGCCCCTGGAGTCTCTTCCAACTTTATGATTCTATGACTATTCAGACATTGCAAAACTGCAGTTTTCTGCTGAATCTAGAAAATAGTCATTTGGAACCCACAAATGTTTTGACACATCTAGGGGCAAAGAGGGATACCCTGGAGGGGAGATTGTATCTTTCTCAGGAAAGGGTGGTGAAGTTAAATCAGTGTGTAACAAGAATAAAAGCTTTGAGGTCAGCAGTCTTAATGCTTTTGGCAAAATTGATGGGAATTCTAATTTCAACAATTCAATTGGTGCAGTGGGACAGGTTTCATGTGAAGCCACTGCAAAGGCTGTTAATTCCTCACCAGTTAGCAATAGCATCGAGAAGACATTGCCAAGTGGCGTTACCATCCACTTTGAAAGGGGAATTGAGTTGGTGGATGAAAAGAAATAATGTTTTATCAGGTGTTCCCTTGCAGATTGTCAATGTTGTTCAGGTTACAACAGATGCGAGTTTAATAGGATGGGGAGCACACTGCAAGGACTCAACTGTTCAAGGCAAATGGACAGTGGTGGACAAGAAATACAGTATAAATTATCTAGAGTTGAAGGCTGTCCGCCTAGCATTGTTAAGATTCACGGAAATAGTGAGGAAACAACATGTGATGATTTGTACAGACAACACGACAGTGAGAGCCTACATTTGCAAACAGGGAGGGCTTCATTCAATGCCTCTAGTAGCGGAGTCCACCAAATTGTTCAAGTGGGCAGAGAAAAATTTGAGATTGATAACACCAGTGTACCTCAAAGGGGTGTTATATGTGCAAGTGGATTACTTGAGCAGACATTAGATTCACCCAGAAGAGTGGTCTCTTAGCAAGGAAATATTTGCTCAGTTAGACATTATGGTCCCTTACAGATAGACTTGTTTGCATCTGGGGGGAATACCAAATTAAAAAGATTTTATTTAATAGATGGAAGCAGAGATGCGGAAGCGCACGATGCATTGTTAGGCACCTCCATTATGCTTTTCCTACAATAAAGATTATTCAGAAGGTATTTCTAAAAATAAAGGAGAAGAAGGCTACTGTGTTGTTAGTAGCCCCTCATTGGCCAAGAAGGCCATGGTTCTCCTTGATGATGCAAATGTCTGTGGAAACGCCAACTTGCTTGCCGACACGCAGAGATCTGTTAAGTCAAGGTCAGTCTTTCATCCAGATCCAGACTGGCTCCAGTTAACTGTGTGGAAGTTGAATGGAAATATTTAGTAGATTTGGGCTATTTGGACAATGTTGTGAAAACAATGTTCACATCTAGAAGAGAATCTACACAGAGTATTTATTAGGACTTGGAAAGCTTTTCTCAAGTGGTGTAAGGTGGTACCAGTAGCAATGAGTGACATTACGGCTCAGCATATACTTCAATTTTTACGGAATGGACTTGATAAGGGTTTGAGGCCGAATACACTTAAAAGGCAAGTAGCGGCTTTATCTGCGATATTGAATTTGAATGGGGGATCATTGTCATGTCATCCTCACATTAAGAGATTTCTCAAAGGGGTGACCTTGCCAACTTTTCCAACAGTACATAAATTTCCTCATTGGGATCTGTATTTAGTTTTGAATGCGTTAACATCAGCTCCTTTCAAACCGCTGAAGGAGGCATCCTTGCAGATAATGTCATTTAAAGTAATGTTTTTATTGGCCATTATATCTACGAGGAGAGTGTCAGAGTTAGCGTCACTGTCAATAAATGCTAATTTGTGCAGATTTGAAGAGGACAGATTGACACTATGTCTAGATCCAATTTTCTTGCCTAAATGTGTGTCTGCAATTCAAAAGGTGTGGGACATTTGCTTACCCACTTTTTGCTGGAGATCAAAACGTGAGTTCAATCATAAATGGCACACTTTAGATGTGCGAAGAGCTGTCAAGATTTACATTAAAAGAACGAGTCAGTTTAGAAAATCTGAGGCTTTATTGGTGTCTTTTAATCCAAAAACCTTGGGTCATAGGGCAAGTTAAACAGTCATAGCCAGATGGATTAAAGCATGTATTTATTTGTGCTAGGATTGCTCAAAGAAGCCAAGACCACAAAATGTATGGCCTCATTTGATGAGATCAATGGCAACTATGGTGGTTTATGCAGTATCTTCTTCATTGGAAGAAATATGTAATGCTGCTGGGTGGAAAGAACCAACTACTTTTTATCAGACAGTACGAGTTAAATAAATATAAGTCAGCGCAGGCGGCTTTTGGTCACACTGTTTTATAAGCAGTTGTTTAGTATAGTCTTCAGTCTAGTTCAGTACCCACCCTACAAGTAAAGCTTGGGAAGTTCCCAATCCTGGTGGATTGATCAGAGTATGAGATTGATCCCAAGTATGAGAAGTTGGTACTTACATGAATAATCAGTCTGGGATGACAGGAGGAGCAATCCACACCCACCTCTAGTTTATTTATAGGATTGTTTTTGTGTTAGTATATTTTTCTGTTGGATGGTTAGTTTAGATGTTAAAGTCTGTAGGTGACGCTAGATAAGGAAACTGACAGGATGGGACCTGGGACAATGGAAAAAAACTGATTTAGAATTCGAAGGCTCCTACATCGGGCTGGCGCAAGGGATCAAGACCCAATCATGGTGGATTGCTCCTCCTGTCATCCCAGAATGATTATTCACATAAGTACCAACTTCTCATTCATTTGTCTTTTTAAGCAGTCCATGGTATCTGCAAAACATTTCTCCAGCATCACAGTTCAAATGAATTGATTATCTTCCTGTCAGCTTTCTTCACTGTCCATCACTCACAACCATACATAGAAATCAGGAATACTATGCCCTGTATGATTCTGACCTTGCTATTTAATGAGATGTTTTACATATGTCACTAGGTAGTCACAAACAGTAAGGCTCTAAGACCACCACCGTGATTAGCTAGATGTATATAGATGCTACTAAATAGACTTTGCCTCAGGGTTGCTGAGAAGGAAGTCATTTACTGGGAGAAGGGATTTCCAACAGTGGTTGAACCAAAGGCCAGCGTACTGACTTTAAAGAGACCTCAAATTCCTTGCTTCGGTGGTTTTGAAAGAAGAGCAGACAACATGCAGCTTTATAGTGTGGCCGGCTTTCAAAAGCCCTTGGCAAGCAATCAGTTCAGACCAGGTTGAAAAAGTTACTTTTTTGAACAACGACCCTTAAGAAATCAGACTACAGCTCACAGTGGAATCTCCCACTCCAGCAGAGTAACTTGGAAATGTAGTCTGCATTCTCGGAATTGTAGTCCAATCTCTAGTTCAGACTTTGGTAAGAACAATCTACCTGTTTCCCGGGACCCCTTTTTGTGAGAGACTGGAAGAGAGGGACAGAATAATTGATACCAACCTCTAGTGGCACCCACTACCAATGTTTGACTTCTGACAAACTAACCTTGAGTGAATACTGCCCTTGGCAGAAAAATGGTTCTCCACCGCTTCCTAAAATATCTATATCCATAAAATAGCCTTACTCACAGAGTTCAAACTCTCTATGAAGAAAAGTATTGTTGTGCTTATTTCAGAAGTTCTGTAAGACAACATGTGGGGAATGCACTTGTTTTGAAATGACTCAGAAGAAGAACTAACTTTATGGCTTTTGATTTTTTTTTTAAAGATTTACTCAAGCTATTGATTTTGCTTTCTACTGTAAATCCCAGTAAAAAGTGTTCTTAGCAAAGGTTAGCAGAAAATTAGGTGGCAGTGATTTGCCACAGGCTTTTAGTGCTTCAGGAAGAAAATGGTGCCTCTGTGATGCTTCATACTCTTTAAAGAAGGACCCCAGTCATGAGCTTTAGCTTATTTAAGCAAGCCCTGCCACATATATGATGAATAGGCATAGAGATTACAGGAATTTTGCCACTACTTTTTATTGAGCATGGCTTTGCACCAGCCTCTCATTAAAAAATTTAAGAGGTCTGTGAGCTGTGTAATTTGTCTAGAGCAAAAAGCCACTTTCCTTGCTACTGCTTCATTGTGCACAATACGTGAGTTTCTAGAAATGTTGTTGCTGAATATTGAGCTTGTGGTGTTTATATACATTTTTCCTATATGAAAATGGAAGCATGCAAGTATTTTTAAAATACGCCAGTTTCTTCCCTTTGTGAGGGTTTATGGCATGGATTCTACTTGGAGTCAGTCCTGTGCAATGTTAACTCTTTGAAACAGCAGTACAGGTGGTGTTTGAAGAGTTAATCTGTCACATCCTTTCTTCTTTTAAAAGACAGGTGTGAAGACGTCTTGAAGAGAAGCATTTGAAGTTAGAGGAGAAGAAATAATTTATAGCTTATGTAGGATAAGCAGTGAAGTTTCTCTTTAAAGGAATCCCTGTCCCAACCCCTCCCTTCTCGTCCTGCCTTTGTAGTGTTCTTTCTGATTATCTAGGGTTCTCTTTTCTTTTACCCTTAAAGAATAGAAGCAGAGCTCAGCATGTGGACAATGCAGCACTGCTCTCTGTAACACATGGCAGAACTCAGCTGTCTTAATATATGACTTGAGTTTCTTGGCATTTTGAAGAGCTATTATCTTTGAATAAAGTCTCTTAAATGAGTGCTTGTGTTCAGTGAATACTGGAAATAGGTGAATCAATGCAAGCTGAATTAAAAAAAAAAAGACAGTGATTGGGTAGGGTCTAGAGACTGCAGAAACTGTCTTGGTAGGTCCCAGAGACTCTATAAGCTTACCTGTCATCAGAGGTGGAAGTACATGAATGCTGTCCATGCTATCCTCTCATGATGGCTCTCCTCCTCCTCCTCCTCAGCTGCCTCTCAGTTTTAGTTACTCTCAGTACTAAGAGACCAAGACTGGCAGCTGTCATTCATGCTCTGTTGAATTCCACATTGGACTGTATTATAATGTGTTCTGTGGGGAGCAGAATTTGGAAGATGTTGAGAAACCTCCACGAGCATAGATATTGACAGGCACAGATTGGTTTTAGAACAGCTGCACACCAATGTGTTTCCAGATGCTATTTTCAAAACCTTAAATGGCTTGAAAATATTTTAAGGGATGTTTCATCTCATATCCACCATCAGAAACATGAACTTGTTTTGGGCTATCTGCCACTTCATTGCTAGTCATTAAAATGTTTCCTTGTATGTCTCTCCTTAAATACTCAAATTGAAACATCTCAATTTATAAACTTAAGTATATATTGTGGGTTCTACATGTGAGATAGTACTGAGCCTACAGGGATTCCTTCTCTTGCTGCTTCTTTCGCTGTTATCTCAAATCAGTGATCAGAGATAGAAGTCTATTTAAAAGCTAGGAAATGAGCTCTAAGCAGTTCTGTTTTGTTGCTTGGGAAGCTGCTGCATGGAGTTGAGCTCTTTTTTTTTAAGTCAGGAAAGTTTTTGTACCGCTCTCTGAATAAAGCAGACATGGAGCTGAACGCTCCTTTCTATAGTTGGGGAGAAAATATTAACATTGGTAAGAATTACATCTGGGACCAGCCGCTTTGCCTCGAGTCAGTCCAGTATCTGTGGCCTACCCACCGGTGGAATGCCAAGACTTCTCCCAAATTGGAATTCAGCCACTGGGTCCAGTAAGGTTTCCCGTCTCAAGTTTAGAACATTTTAAAAAGTAATGTGAACTGGTTCATAATAGGTGATATTATATGATGTTATATATTAATGAGCTAGGTTATTTTAATATTAGAAGTATACACATGTGCGCATGTTACAGCCAAACAAGGCTGCTTTCAAAGATTCCAGAGGCTGTTGCCTTGAAAATCAGGTCATTGAATATCTTTGTAAAATAAATTCAAAGCCATAGCAGTGTTAGTCTAGGTCAGTGTGCAAAGATGCTACAAAGATTCCTTTGCATATGTAATTATCCTTAGATTCTAAGGAGTTTCTCCAAAACAATTGAAGGGAAAATCTACTGAATACTAGCAAGATATTTTCTAATAAAAATTATAGATTGATTAAATAAAATAAAGATAAAAATCAGTTTGAGACATCAGTTTCATAAATAAATATGATGATGATGATGATTAAGAACTGCATGCTACTGGTATCTGTGGTTGCGAAGATGCATTTGTTTTGGGTATTATGCCTAAGTGTATGCAGACTCAGGTGGCTGCAATATTCATGAACTGTTTTAGGGCAAGTTGTGAAACTACAATATTAAATTTCTTTCCACTGAAATGAATTCTGATGCATTTCAGAATTCTGTGGACAAAAGAAACCCCACAATAATTTAGTTCATTCTTCTGTTTTTGCTTTGGATGAGTTAGGCTGGATATTGAAGTTACTAAAGAAAGGGACCACCCAATAACCCACTTTGTGTTTAAAAAAAAGTGATGTCTTGCATCATTAGAAAAGAAGGCTTTGAAAGCCATATGCCTCATAAAAATTCATAGAAATAATTTTTAAAAAAATGATCAACTGGTTTACAACCTTAAGTGAACTACTCTTAAATTTGATTAGGAAGTTTTCTTCGGTGCTGATGAAGTGAGATGTATGCCTATTCAATACAGTAGTCTCACCAAACCCCCAGTAATGGGAAACATCCCAGTTAAATTTGCTTGCAAATATCTTATCACTCCACCCTGACCTCTGAAATTTGAGCATCAGATGCTGCATAGGCAGTTGAAGTTTGGCAGGTTGGCAAGAGAAGATCAGGCAGACAATTCTTTGAAAAAGAGGAGCACATCAAGCAGATATGATTAACAACTCTCGGCTAAAGACATAATAGGGATTAAAACTGAAGGCTGTTGGCAGTCAGGTTGTTTGCCGTGAAAATCACCAAAGTGAAAAAACAGGGCTTCTGCAGCAAAAAAAAAAGAAAAAAAAAGACTTGTTACAGCTTTAAAGTCTAAATTGTTCTGCAGGAGCAAACTAAAGCCTTTAGGCCAAAATACTGAAATAATTTGCTCAAAATTTGAATGTGCCCTGACACATTCAGGAGAATAGCAGTTGTTTTTTGTTTTTTTGGTTTTTTTTTTCCTGGACTAGAGAGTGAAAAATGTGTGTACAGATAAGACTAGACTTTGATTATACTATTTCCTGGTTGGAGCAAGGAAATCATCAAGAAAAAGAGAGCTTTTAACAGCAACAATACACTGACTGCAAATAAGAATCCTCTTTTCAAAAACCATTCCCCAGATATTTTGGGCATTAGGTACCAGAGAATCACATTATCCTTCAGAAAAACTGGTGAGAGAATAAATTTCTTAGGGTCAATAGAGCGGTGCAGCATATAAGGAAGAACTGCCTATCTGTATGCTATAGCATCCTTTTTTTTCCAGTTGTACATATTATATGAGTGTATGTGATTGCCTCATATTCTTGCCTTAAAGTTAAAATAGTATTTGTGACTAGCTTACTGGGTTTTTAAATTTTGACTTGGAACCAGGATTTACTAGATACACTAACAAGATAAGTCTACACACGGTGGGCAAGAATGTTTCTGCCAGACTGTCCTCAATGCTCAGTTAATGCATTTATAGCCAGTGAGAAGGAGATTCCTTTAAAATTGTACTATTCTTGATACCTTTTCTTTTAGATACCATCTGTATGGTCCTCCACTGCCTCGGCATAGTTGCAGCTCCCTCAGTTATGTTATTTTTGTTCACTGGAACTTTAAGTTTCTCTTTTCTGGCTTCTGATGGCATTCAAGCAAAAATGTGAAATGATACTAGTTAATTAACGGTCTGCTAATATGGTCTGTGTGAATCCTAGTTTGACACCAGAAACTATATTTGAACACCAAGAAGGCTTTAATATCAAGTTAATAACTGTGAGACTAAAATATTAGTGGGGGGGTTATGCTCCTACAGACAATAAGTTAGTTTGTTTGTTTGTTAGTAAATTACTGAACTATTCATTTGAGAACTGGATGTTTCTCATAGTTTGGAATGGCATGATTTCTCCACAGATGAATAGATTTTCTGAGAAAAATATCAATATTAGACAGGGAAAACTTCACAAAGCTACATATTGGATTGTCTGGGGATGGTGGATGTTTGATGATGCTAAAGAATTCACATGTTTTTCTGAAAGACAAATTTTTTTTGAGAAATTACATGTTTTTTATTTCAAAAGCATTGGCTAATGACGTAACAAAAATGGATAGTTTACAAAAGATCTTTTCGGATCACAATCCAGTGACTTTAACTTTGAGGAGGAAGAGAATGGGAGGGAATTGGAGACTGAGTGAAGCTTTACTCCAAGATGGAAATGTCTTAAAAATATGTGGGAAAAATTCAGAATAGTTTGAAGATTATTTAGGAAAAGGCACTGATACTAGAGTAGTATGGGATGCCAGCAAAGCATTCATGAGAAAATGCTCTATTCAGCAAAACAGAAAGCAGAGACAAGAAAAATACAGCTACTCTTAGATGAGATAACAAAAAACAAATAAGAAACAAAAAAATACAGTTGAAGAAGTTTCCCCAAACAAATCAGGAAACTGCAGAAACAACTATCAATGATAACAGACGAGATCAAGAAGAAGCTGTATACCATGAAGCAAAAGAATTTTGAGTTTCTCAACAAGCCTGGAAGGTGGGTGGCATGCAAACTGAGAAAAGAAAGAGACGAAAAGTTAATCCTGAAGATACAAAAAGGAAACAAGATCGTGAGTAACGAAGAAAATATTAGGAAGTAGTTTCACCGCTACTACACTTCACTGTGTAAAGTTTCATTAATGAAGATACACATATATCTAGAGAAACAAGATCTTCCAGAGACTTCAAAACTGCCACAACAGATAGTGAATGCACCTATTACAGTGAGTGAGATTGTCAAGGCCATTAAGATTAGGTCTAGCAAACCTTCAGTCCCAGATGGTTTATCAGCAGGTTATTAAAAGTGTTTTGAAGAAGTTATTTTTACCTCAACAGAAATTATTGAACTCAGTGTTATGGATGGGAAAGATATCTGAGACCTGGAAAGAAGCAACAATAGTTCTAATTCCTAAGGAAAGTAAAGACCTGATGATGATAAAGAGCTGCAGGCTCATTTTATTATTGAATGATGACTATAACATTTTTACGATTTTAGCAGAAAGGTTGAAAAAGTTCTTACAAGATTTTATTGAATAAAGATCAAGCTGGATTTTTGCTGCAAAGACAGTTATATGATGATGTGTCTTGGATATTTTGGAATATTTAGATAATCATAGTAAGAAACAGACTGTATTTATATTTTCAGATGCTAAAAAGGCTTTTGAAAATCTGAATTGGGATTTCTTGTTTGGAGTTTTAGAGAAGACTAGTGTATATACCTGGCGTTGCCCAGGATTTTATTTTCTTATAGGTATTACTTGTTAGAAAGATTTGAGATCATGTGTCTCAATTCCCAAACTGTCTTGTCCAGTACCTGTAACTTTTCCCCATATTCCCCAATCCGATCTGTATTCAGAGTTATTAACATATAGAGGTTGGGTTACTGAGGGAATACACTGCCCTGCTTGCTGCTAGACCTTGTCTCCATAGGTCTATTCAAAACAGATGCAGTTGACTGAGGCTCAAGAGCTCTCTGACTGAGAATTCTAAAGACCTCTCCCTAAACTGCAAACCCAGGTTCTTCTTCGTGGTCTCTGTGACTCACATAAATGGGTTTCGTACCTGCACAGAAACAGCATTTGGAACCTTCTAGAGCCTACCTTTGGCATTTTGGCGGTTGCCCATCACCCATCCCCTCATGGTATATAAGCCCCTGCCTTGTGTAATGGTCAGTTCCTTTTTATCCGCTGCATGTGCAGCGTATAGGAGCCTCTTCGTTAGTATGAACGGGCTTTTTCCCTATTTCCTGGTGTTTTGAACTGGTTGTTTCAGCTTTGGATCGGATCGGTTTATTCTGTGGGATTGTGTTGTTTGGCAAGTTGTATGGCAACAGCTGTATTTAAACATTGCTTGACCTGTGGAGGGAAAATACCTGATAAGGACGGACACTCAAAGTGCCTCCTTTGTTTAGGTGAGGGCCACAACGTAGGAGCTTGTCATCATTGTCAGCTATTTACTCTGCAAACTCATTGAAATAGGGCTGCTCAGCTGAAAGCCCTATTGTGGGAGAACATGCTGACTGCTTCAGAACTGCCCAAGTGGGCTGAATCTGCTCCCTTACCATCCAGTATGGCCCACTCTTCTGCTTCCTCCACTTCCCAGCAGAATGTGTCAGTACCATCGTCGAGACCGAGATCTTGTTCAACGTCAAGGCCTCGAGACCAGGCATTGTCTGGTCATGCCGATGATCGTCAAGACCATCCTTCTCCACGTAGTACCAAACTGCCTAGGAAGGAGAAGGATCGGAAGAGGAAAAATAAGGAGGCTGCTTCAACAGAAGCTAAGAGGCAGAGGAGGAAGGATAAGTCTAAGGCACATCCTTCATCTCCAGTGAGGAAACCAACTCCTCAAGTGTCTGCCTCAGAGGAAGTACGGGCCCCTCAACATCGGTATAAC
>CAOKZL010004658.1:0-20980 GCA_948472985.1 Iguana delicatissima | reverse complement strand
GTTGCACAGCATTTTGTTCCGTCTGGGAGAAGCAACAAAGTAAAGTAGAGACATTTTGTTCTTCCTTCCTTTTGCTGTTAGAAAAAGCAACAACGTAAACAAAATATTCAAGCAGCTAACCTCAACCTCCAAGACAGACCGTGAAACATCTTCACATGACATGATATTCCACAAAACTATACATTGTTACTATAAGGAGACAACTAACACACACTGGTTACGGTAACTGTTCTTTAGGTACAGTGCATACTAGGATAATTGTTAAAAAGTCTGAAAAGGACATTATCAATCTTAGAATTATTGCATAAGATTTAAATCTATGGAAATAACCCTATATCCCAAACTAAGCTATATTTTTAATCATTTACAACCACTTGCTATGCTATTGATGGATGTTGTAGAGCACCACGTCTTTGTGAATCAATACTGGTGGAAACTACTTTAGAGAGTGGGGAAGTTAACTTTCCAGTGCCACCTGTACTGATCCCCAACTTACATGCACCCAATCACCTTACTACACCGTACACAGTCTTTCTGGTGATCAGCAAGATAAAGAGGAGTCTGAATTATTGCCTCATGAGATACATGTCAATATGATGGAATTAACTGAATATAGAAGCAATACCTACACAGTGTAACTAAAATTTCATATGAGATGGACAGGATAATATTTCCCAGTAGCACTCTTTTAGAACATCTATGTCCACTTATTATCCTAGTTAACAAACTATATCCAATAATTTTAAATTACTGAGTACAGAGATTAATCCTTTGCACACATTCCTCATTACATCATTACTTGCAATTAAAAAACATCCAATATATACCAATGCAAGTTGAACCTCACTAGCCACATCATCCCTTTATTGAATATAGACTTTTTCCTTTCCCTCTAGCACACTTGTACTTTAACAGAAATTACCTTGACAGCTTCTCAGGGCTGCTGAAGCCCGAAAAGATCCGTCCTGGCTACATTCAGTGCAAAAATCAAACCACTGTAAAAGAAAAAAAAATACAGAAAAAAATTACAGTTTAGAACTTAATCAGCTCATAATGTATAATATTAACTAAATATAACACAGAAAAAAAATTGAAGCTAGAATGGCCCAGACCTGTGTGGTGCACAGCCCTGCAGGGGAAAGGGAGACCTTTGAGGGCCTTGAGGGAAGGATATTGGAAGCTTCTGTATTTGATGTGAAGTACTAAGATGTTGTACATGGAGGGGTAAGGAGTTAAAGGCAATAAAAGGTTTGGTCACCTCTCCATGTATTTCTTTCCATGAGCTGCTTCACAGCCCACTCTTCTGCCCTTACTGCAGTGTGAGTTTTGCTGGTTGCTTCAGGACTGGGTAAAAATTCCTCCCCTCTTTACCAGTGTTTTTCTTTTTCTTCCTATCCCACTCTGTATCTCAGAACCTCGGGACCAAAGGCAATGGGTAATGACGGTAAACAGGCATTCACTTGGCAGGTAACAGGGGGAGGTAAGAGTTTTCAGTGTGCCTCCGTTGACACCCTTTTAGTATAGGCTAAGGCTCTGGAAATGCCTTGCTAGATCCTGGGACCCAGCATAGGAAAAGAAGCCTACCCTTGAGGAGAATCTGGAGTTTTGCTCTCACTTGTAAAATCCTGGGACTGGGGTGCAGGTGCCCTAGGTTTGCCTTCCAGCAGATGGCTGGGCAGGAAGCCACCCAGTTATTCGATCATCCCCGGGACTCAGGTGTTTCACCCAAGGGAAGGCTGAGGAAGCAGTCAAGAGATTAAACTTGTCCTCAGCTGAACCTACATCAGGTTGCTCTCCTCTTTTGCTCCTTCTGGGATCACCACTGTGTAAATAGGTTTTAAGTCAATAAAGCGGCCCTCACTGAATCCATTACTCCATGATACATCATCCATCATTATGGTCTCATTATTCCATGGTATTTCATCTCTCAGGTATCCATACTTTCATGCCTGGCAAAGACTTTGGGAAATGTTTAAATGAACAGCAATATGATTGTACTGACAATCCACAGAAACACTGCATTCTATCACTAACATTATTTTATGTATTTCCACATTAGAGTAAGTACCTAAAAACACTGTGGCAGTTCAGGTCAGATAGGTCCTCATACTAGAGTACAGGCCTCCCCTACTTATCAGACAGGTTAGGGACTAGAGCCGTGTCAGAAAACAGAACTGGTTGAAAAGCAGAATCCATGTACTGTACTATAGGGAGCATGAAGGACTTACAGAGGTTCACTTGGGACCAACCACGTGTGAATTGCTTGCAAAGTCTCTCAGTTGGCTTAGCACCTTTCCCCCCTCTCTGCTTGCTTTGCAAGCAACATGCAGGCAGTTCCAAGCAAGACTGTGTAGGCAAGAACAACTGATGAAAGAGCAGAACCCCTGTTGAATTAATGGCACTTGTCTCATCAAAACAGTAAGGCATCAAATAACGAGGCATCAAAAGGTGGGGGCTTCCTGTACTAAATCATACTATGGAGCACCTAAATCAGTGCTGAAAGCAAAAAGCCATGGTGGCAGCAACTGACATGCAATTCAGCAGCCTGGCATTAATGAAATATAGTAGGCCCTCCGCATTCACAAGTGTTAGAGGCACAGAACCCTCATGAAAGTAAAAAAAATTTGGAATAACTCCCTCTCCCAGTGAGCACCCCCCTTCCTTCATTCTTTCTGCTGCTGCTGGCCCAGAGGCAAGGCAGAAGAGTGCTTGGGGAAAAACTTCCCCCTCCAGTTTCCTGCCTGTTGCGCCGGTGCCCTGCCTTGTTTTTGCGTTCCAAACGTGGGCAACAAGCAAGAGAGTGAAGGAGAAGGAAGTTTTTTTTTCCGTGCGCTCTCCTATTTGCTGCCTGTATGCTCTTCCTTTTCTCCCCATGGGTGATGGGCAGGAGAGTGCAGGGGAGCAAAGATCTTTCCTCCTGCACTCTCCTGCCTGCCACTCGCATGTCTGTCCTTCTTTCTGCACGCTCACATGGGTGATGGTTAGGGGAGTGCAGGAAAATGAAGATCTTTCCCCCTGCACTCTCCTGCCTGCCACTACCAGGGCACCCATGCAGGCAACGGGCAGGAGAGTGCAGAGGAAAGAAGACCTTTCTCCCTCCCTGTGCCTGACCAAAAGCCCAGGGAATGGGAGGGGGGAAATGGTGGAGGGAGGCAAGTGGGCACCTCTCAAACAATCAAATTCATGAAAATCAAACCTGCAAATATAGAGGGAGGACTGTGCATTTAAACTTAAGTCTTCTACGTTGCTCTTTCAAACGGTGACATACATTAAACTTCCTAAGACAATTTGGTACTAAAAGCAGATTGTTCTAATACAGCAAAAGTGTAATCTACAAGTTACTGGACTATTCACAGCAGTGTTGCAGATCTCTGAAGTCACACATCTATACAGAGGAACATATCAATCAATCATTAATTAAGAGGACTGGCAAGCAAAGAATGGGTTATCAGTCTACTTCAGTGACTACAACATAAAGGCAGCTTCAGCAACATCCATATCAATGACCATGCTGGTCATTCTAGACAGGCATCTGAGATTATTTTTCTACCAGTTGTCTTGGCATGAATTTAATATCATATTCAAAAGAACGCAGAAATTTGTTCAGGAGACAAAAAGTATCCCAGTTACAGTCAGACTCCCAGCAGAGACTCACCTAATAGCATGCTTTATTATCTTTTTGGCAAAAAGTTAATAATTTTTTCCTCACGCAGGCTTTTTAAATAGGGGGCAGCATCCTGTTCAGTAATTATAACATTTGTTAGCCTTAAACCATTACAATTCATTTTTATAGTCACTGTGTATGCAGCAACCAAAAGCTCCACAAAGCTTACCATTCAACAGTGTAAACCCCCCCCACTCCACAGTACACCCATTTCCGTGTTGTCAGGAAGCAAACAAAAAGTAGAAATGTATCCAAATCTCTTTTGCTGTAACAGGCAACTATACAGATGTTCGACATGGAACGTTCAGCTATTGGAAGAGAGTGGACACATCTCCAACCACCTCCTCTGGCAACACAGAAATGGCCATGCTGAGCAAGCGGGGGGGTATGCTGCTGAAAATGAAGGCTTGGAGTAGTAGCATTGGAAGGCATAGTTACAACTCTGTAGCTATGTCTCCTAATGCAGGCGCTTGGCTAAAATTATCAGCCCACTTTAACATTGTGTTTTAAGTCAGGGTAGTAGCCATGTCAGTCCATGCGGGAAAAAACCCCAAAAACTTCAGCTGGTTTATGTTTTTATAGATTCCAAACCATCCAATGAAGTGGCCTCAAGTGCACAAAGGCTTATGCCAAAATAAAGCTTAGCAGTCTTTAAGGTGCCACGAGACTTGTCTCTTAATAATGTATATTGTTTTATACAGTACTGCGGTATATAAAGTACCTCTGCAGTGGGGTGGCTCTACAAACACAACAAATGTTTAAAAGAGACTTTTAAAAAGTTGTGAGCTGAGAACTCTGCAGAAAGTCATCTGACAACAAGAGATAAATACGCAAAGTTTGTGTACTAAAGCCCGTCAATTACCCACCCTTCATTTTACATATTGTGTAAGCCCACAACAGGCTTTACCACATCCAACCATAGAATTAAATTATGCATGTCCAGAAACTAGATTTCAAAATTCTTTCTTCAACATAGGTCACTAACCAAAATAATTCTGAATGAAATTTTCATACAATCAGGCAGAGAGCACATTGCTGAAAAGCTTTTAAAAGGCAACTTTTTCTGCTATGGTGACTTACTACAGGAGTAGAGAAAATTGGCTGAGAGAAGTGTTAGTCTAATGACAATTTTGGACTTCACATGATGAAATAACAAGAAGTCAACTGCTTTGCAGCACACAAGATGAATGTAGATATAGTATTAATACCACAGCTATGGGAATGTACATTATGTTCTCTCACTGTTATAGTGAAAGGATGTATGGGCAGTATGCTTAACATTAATTAATGTTTGAGAACCAGCATGGTGTAGTGGTTTGAACATTGCACTATGACTCTGGAGACCAGGATCTGAATCCCTGCTCAGCCATGGAAACCTACTGGCTGACCTTGGGCAAGTCATACTCTCTCAGCTTCGGAGGAAGACAAAGGCAATCTCTTCTCTAAACAAATCTTACCAAGAAAACCCCTGGAATAAAGTTACTTTAGGGTCACCATAAGATGAAAATTATTTGAGGGCATACAACAATAACAACCAATATTCACTTCATATCTAGGTTAAAACACAAAATGGGGGTAGTATTAACAGCTATGAACTATCCCTAACACAAAATGACTCCCCTCCAAACAAGGCTAGTCCTGTCCCCTTCCATGGTGGACAGACAGACAGCACACTAATAATAATTAGTAATCAGTGCTTTTCTCATGGTAGTTCATGAAAGAAGCATACTCATAAAAAGAGCTATCTCCTTAGACACACAGGATAAGAACATCATTCAGTTAAAAGTATTTATTAACTGTCATTGCTCCTTGGCCACAAAATTCTGCTGACTTTTATGGACTTACAGAGAAAGAGATTTTTAAGGCATTGAAAGGAGCAGGAAGGGCATACTAAGAGCACCTCTATGTGTGCTAAGAACAAGGTGGGAGGTACAAGAAAAAGCACCATATGGCTAATCACAACTTTTTGCAACAGTAGTTATGCAAAGAATACAGACTTGGAGATCTGGAAGAGTTAACCATGGCTTTGATTTGGTTACGGAATATGAAATAAAACAAGTGTGAACAGTCAGTTCTGAAGTAATAAGATCCTGGAGATAATCTGTCATGCCCTGAACAAATTGTGGCCTCCAGTTTGACTTAAAATATATTGCCATAATAAAGCCTTGAGTTATAAACACATGACTACAGCAACTATTTTAACAGTTGTCCTAGCATTTGTTTATGGAAAGTAATCTTAGATGTAATAGTTAACAATGAGCCTCCATCAAACATCCCAAGAGTCTTTTTTTTAAAATGTTCTTTGTGGTGAGAAGTGTCAGAATTTACTGGAGGGTGGAACAGCAAGAGTTACCGCTCTCAGCTAACCTACAGTTTACCGATTCAAACAATCCGAAAAGCCATAAAGCCTAAACTAATTAGGCCACAGCGGGTTTTATTTTGCTGTATTAAGGAAATTACAATCACTATGACATTCAAAATTAAAATGTTTGCAGTAATTAACCAGAATAATAATTTAATACTACAGATTAGAAGTGGAAAAATATGAAATGTGTTGCTTTTATAGAACAGAGATGCTGCTTTTAAAACAAGAGTAACATGAGGAAAGTTCTTAAAATGTTAAATTTAGATGGCAGGAACAAATCTTGCAGAAAAGGTGATCACAGCAACGCTTTTACTCGTTCAAGCAAAAATGATCTCAGTGATAAATATTCACACTCATAACAGAAAAATAAGGGATTGGGAGGGGATAGTAACTTAACTATTCTAGGAATATCAAAGTTTATCTTAGGATCCCTCCAAGAGCATCACATTTTCTTGAAGAAAATCCAAGAGCTAAACAAGTTATACTAAGGAAGCATTTGCTTTTAACACTACGTACATTTAAGTATTATAGTGGCCGACAGAACGACAGTATGACCACCCAACATAGATTAATACAAATAATTGCCAACACATAAATCTAGCCTATATTTTTAGGATTCATTCTACACTTCTAAAAATGAGATAATTACACTGTTTGAAAATAAGGTATTGGCATGCGTTAGCCCCTAAATGTCAATACAGCTCTATCAAACTTGTTATTTTTGAGAACAGATGAACATTTTTTGTGCTTTATAATCATATCATTTAAGGTGGCTGAAGGGCAATAAAAACAGACTACTGGCAAAACCACCTCTGAGTAGTCCTTGTCTAGGAAAACTCTATGAAATTCACAAGATTGCTGTTAAATCCACAGGTGACTTGAAAGCACACACCACACACTTCATTGCCAGTATACACCAAGCAACAGCATCTCCATGATCTGTTCAAAAGGCAACATGAACAAGATTCAGGAAAACAGCATATAACAGAAAGCAACAGAGGAACTCAAAAGTTGTATCTATCATATGAGCCAGTAGTCTGCTGTTTGAAACACCTTTTTCTCATCGTGACATTTAAGAAATTCGTATCATGCAAAACTGTTTTCCAAACTTTAGCTCTCCTGTTCTTGTTACCAAATATATAAGTATTAGCCCAGATAAGGCATACTACACCTAAATAACAACATGGTTCCCTCAGACAAAACATACTGTCTTCAACATTTTAGAGAAGAGGTTACCAATTTTAACCGCTGGTAAGAGCTAAAAATCTAATTATGTAACACGCAAACAACGAGTTAGGGGACTTTTAGGCACAGTCTCCACTCTCTTGGTGGGCCAGATAACCCCGTTGATCGGGAGAGAAGGTGGGGGAGAGAAGAGAAAGATGTAAGCAGCCGCTTATATTTATTTATATCCTTCAGGATCATTTTTCATGTTGCATTCAAAGGGGACTGCTAGAACCAGCGCTGCTATAAATAAGACTTTACACCAGAGGTTTCTTGGCTGTCCTCAGCATTAGTTCCCGCTGTTGACTGACTTGCACCACAGAACCGGAGTCTAGAAGTTGCGAGGTGGCGGCGGGCGCGGGGAAGAGGACAGAAAAAACAGATACGAGGCTCGGAGCAGCCAGCGGCCCCGGTGCTGCTGCAGGCCAACGGCCAATCACATCCCTCACGCTTCCAGGACTCTCACCCTCCATTGCCTGACCTGAGTCTTCGATGGAGGACGGAAACCACATGATTAGCCCTGTGGCAAGGAAACTCTCAGCCACTGTAGCCCCTTCTCCCCGCTCCTATTTGGAGGATCACCGCGATCGCCACCGCTCCCATCCTGAAAAAGACTCCCGCTTGAGGAGTCCCCCTGGTTCCACTCCGAGCACCTCCACAAATGCCCTCAGAGGGAAGCCCCACTGCGCAAGCGCAAACGAAGCATTTTTAACGCCCCCCCCCAGCAACACTCAGCTCCATTTCAACAACTAAGGAAACGGGTCGTCACACCTCCGCCACGGGCCATAAAGCTGAAACGGGAGAGACCCCCCTTCCCACTCTCCTTTCCCGCGGTTTAAATAACACTAACATATCGGTAGCCAAGCGACAGACGGAGGGGGCCGAAGCCTACGGCAGCAGCATCTTGCTGCCGCTTACTCTGAGGAGATCTTCTTGGAAGTCCTCTTGGCCCAAAGGCAAGGAGGCCGCGAAACACGCCCGAGGGTCTGCAAGCTCGAATACCCTGGCCCCGGGAAAGAGCCCAGAGGCGGATGCCCGAGGCCTGCCCGCCGCCACTCACCTACAAAAAGCCACGGCCGTCGCCTTTTCGCCCGCCGCGCTGCACAGGCGGAGCCCACCTCCTTCTCGGTGGCGCTGCTGAGGAAGCCGCTTCTTCCCGCCCGTTCGCCCTCTGGGAAAGTCAGCCACCAGACACCGAGATCAAAACAACTGGCGGTAGGGGGAGGCGGGGGAACTACCACCAAAAAATAAACTTTCCTCGTAGCCGTCGCCGCCGTCTCACTCCCTGGAGGGGCACGAACCCAAACACATCAAGGCCCGCCCCGGATACCGGCCATTGGACAGCGCCGTAATAACGTGACTGACTATTGGCTCCTCTACCTAGCCATCATAGTACGATCCGCCCCTTTTCCTTCCTATTTTCCTTTTCTGTTGGTCCAATCCTCAAAAATCTCACGAGGCATTCGTTGCGATAGCTGCTTATCAAGCGAAACTCCGCCTTATGAGTTTATCATAATAATTGGACAGCATGTCGACCATCCGGCTCCCTATTGGTTCTGTGTACTTACGTATGTCGCTTTAACTTGCGCTCGTCCCCTTCCTCAGCCCTAATTCTCTCATTGGCCAAAAGTGCTGTCCGTCTACATAAATCTCACTTTTTCCCCACCCACTCTAATCCATACTCTGACTTGGTTGGTTGCGCATTTCGTCACTATAATCAACTAATCCCGCCCACAGAATTGTATCCGCCATAAATCTTGGGGCTTGTTTTTTAAAAAAAATTCTTTGCGACGCATGCCCTTAGACTGTGTGCTTTGTTTTTTTTCTTAAAAAGCACCGACGGCCTGCTCTCCGCACGTCTTAGGGAACGAGACTATCTTTCCGCACACTTCATTATCCCCACTCAGTATTCCCAGTGGCCATGCTGCCTGGGTATCCTGAGAGTCGTCGTACAAAAAAAATGATGCTTTGTAGGCTCCGAGACGGTTTCAGTCCAACTCTAAATCGAAGCAGAGCCCGCCGAACACACTCCGCTCTTCGGAACGGTTGGGCCATATTACTGTCCGTCACCCACGTTTCCAGCTCGGCCGTGGCTAAATTATGCTCGTATGAGGCGACGTGCGATTAAATAACACGCTTCGGCCCTCCCCCGCTCTCTCTCGGAGACTTCAAACTGCCTCCCTCCTCTTCCCCCTCCCCTTTGCATGCGTCGCGAGATCCGCGCAGCCGCAGTAGTAAGTCCTCTGCGCAGCAGGGGGAGCCGCGCGGGGTGTCGGATGCCGATGCCTGCACGTGGCCTTTGGCGGACGCCACGTGACGGTGGTAGCTGGAGGCCCTTTGGGTGACGAGCGCGCGCCTTTCTGTGGCAGCCGAGGCGGGCGGGGTCGCTCGCCCCGCCCCGCCCCGCCCCGCCTGCAAATTTGGCCCGGGGCAGGGCCTAACTCGGAGGCCACCGTATTCTCCTACAATGGCCCACGAGACTCCCCCTCCCATGAGCCAGTGCGGCTGTGTGTGTTTTATATCCGTAATGCCTGGAGATAACTTAATCTGCACCGGCTGGTATCAGTGTGCACAAGGTCTTTTGGGCTTTTTTGTAAATTATGTTTTATGTTTTTTTATTTTTATGTAATAGCGCTTGGCAAGATGTTGCCCGGAGCCTTTCAAGACAGGAACGCTTCCGCAGTTGCTGCTGGTTAGTCTCCGCGAATATTTAATGCGAAATGATAGGTGGTCCTTGGCACTACGAGCGACCTTCCCCACAAGCCGCCCCTTTTCGGCTTTGGGGCATAATCTCTCTTCGGGGCGGAGTAAGCGGAGCACACAGGAAGCTCTCGCTTGCTCTCCTCTACTCGACGTGTTGGTTGTTGTGTGCCTTCAAGCTGTTTTCCGTTGATGGCGGCCCTAAGGCGAACTTATCATGAGGTTTTCAGAGAGCTGAGAGAGTGTATGACCCGCCCGGGGTCACCCAGCGGGTTTCCATGGCCGAGCAGGAAACCTCTACGCCACCGTTATTTTTAACAGCAGAGATCGGGAGGGTTGGCTCGCCAGCTCCTCGTTTCCTCTTTGAACCTTCAGAGAAAGGAAATGCACTCCTCCCAGTAAGCGCTACACGGCTCCCCCGGGATGCAATGACTTCTGCACGATGCCTCGCTAAATCTGTTATAAAATCACAGCGCCCCGCTGCCTGAGAAGTGTTTTATTATTAAGTAACCTTCTCAGCCTGGTGCTCTCTTAGAGGTTTTAGACTTCAGAAACCAACACCCCTAGGACTGCTGAAAGATACAGCCCAAAACGTCTGGAAGGCACTAAGGCCGTTTCTGCGCTACACTGTCGTAACGCTATTGTTCCACTTTTGGCGCCCTGCGGAATCCTGGGATTTGTAGTTTATTGAGGCCAAAGAGCTCTCTGGCTGAGAATTCTATATGCCTCTCTAAACTGCAAACCCCAGGATCCCATGGGATGTCGAAAGTGGAATAACAGCATTGTAACAGTGAAATGCTGAAATGGTCTAACTTAGGGAAGGCTAAACAAGCATTATCTTATATGCATGGTGCTCCAGTTGGTCCTCCACATTTGCAGGTTTGACTTTTGTAGATTTGATCTATTTGTGAGTTTATGCAACCCCTTCCCCCTTCCCACCTCAGGTACTTCTTTTTTAAGAGAAGCTTCCCTGTTGATTGTTTCAATGAAGGCCACACAGCACTATAAAAACCTGCTTCTGTTCTTCCTCCTCTTCCACCAGCCATTGCCTGGCCAGCTAAGAACAGCTCACAGCCCAATTTCTCAGCACAACTCTCCTCCAGTGCCTCCCGAACACCCACAGAAGGAGATGGGCGAGAGAGAGGGCGTATAGGGGCTCCGTGCCGATTCACCCCTCTTTCCTTTCCTTGACCTGGTTTGGATCCTGGTTGCCCATTCTTCCCACCATGCCTCCACCCCCTTCAACGGACACACACACATTTTGGTATTTGCAATTTTTCCACTTTCACAAGTGTCCTGTGCCCCTAATCCTAGTGAATGTGGAAGGCCAACTGTACATGTATATCCCAAAAGCTTGGAAAGCCCAATTTTAAAGTTAATTTTATAGTGTAGGAACTAGGAGATGAATTTGTAGTCACTAACCTAAAATTTGAAATGATAGCTGAATTATGGTCTGCTGATTCATTCTCTGAAATGCTGGTTTCAAAACAGACCATGGGATTTACAGATGGCCTGAAAGCTGTCATCCTCAAACCTCCTTGAAGGCTGAGGACACACTTTATGTGGGCCTGCCTTTGAACAATGTTCAACAACTTCAGCTGGTCCAAAGAGCTGTGGGCAGAATATTAACCAAGGCTGAGTACAGGGCACATACACCTTTCCTTTGTTGCAACGGCTCCACTGATTGCCATTAGCTTTCCAGGTGAAAATCAAAGTGTTACAGGTTGTGGTTATCAAAAGGATTATAATCTCCCTACATGAGCCTGATCATATCTTCAGATCTTTTGGGGAGGCCTTTCTCTCTGTCCTGTAACTCTCACAGGTACATCTGGTGGGAACACAGCAGAGGGCTTTCTTGGTAGGTGTTCCCAGGTTCTAGAACTCCCTTCCTTGAGAAGTTAGAGTGGTCCTCTCATTACTGTCCTTTCGTGGGATAAGTCTGTTTTGGCAGTACTTTGTAGGCTGAGTGCTCAGAAAGAAAGGGCCTTTCATGTGCTGTCCCCACGGCACATTTGATTATCGGGACCTTCAGAAGTATGTTTTGCTATCTTACGGTTGCCTTCTCCCAACTCAGAGTGTTTCCCCCCCAGATGTACTACAAAGCCCTATAGTTGTTGCCTGGGGTTGGTCAGAGTCCAACACATCTGGAAAAAGTCATTTAATTTACCCTATAAACACCTTTTTTGATCAAGGGTAACAAAAAGTGTTGTTAAAGGTTTGTGAAGAACTGACTCTTTTGTTTCACTTAGAAAATATTAATCCATTATGAGTGCAACTGTAAGTGGCTGCCTCTAAAGATCCAAGGTGAAGAATTCCTAATCAGACAAGTTTTGAGCACTTCTAAGCTGTGCAGAACATCTTTCTGCCAACCTAATCACCATGTCCTACATGCCTTTTCACTCTAACTCAAGCAGTGTTATCAGCACTTTTGCATGCTGCAGCCAAGAATCCCAAGTTCAGTCTGTGGCATCACCAGTTTAAAAGATAACATCTAACAAGCACACTGTTCCCTGCACCCATCTTACCTTAATACTTTTTATCTATATCTGTTACCTTTGTACTGTAAAGATAACAACAACAACAAAAACCCCACCAATGTTTGAACTTTTTAATTTGTTTTCTGTGGTCCACATGACACATATTAAATGTTTGTAGCAAAGGTGTGGGAAAGAATCTAAATAGCACAGGATCTAGTTGTCAAAACACCCCCAAAACATCTGCTTTTTAATGTCCATGATCTGCAGAATAAAAGTTGTAGATCCAGTACTTTGAGTCACTGCCATTTTACAAATATAGAGACTGTAGTTCACTTGGCCTTGATTGGAACTGTAACACGATAATGATAGTAGTGAACTTTACGCTTGAAATACACCAAGTTAAAGACCATATGTTGTTGGTATTGTATGCCTTCAAGTCAGATCTCCAGTTTATGTTGGTCCTAAGGCAAACTTGTGAATTGCATTCCCATCATTACTGAGTTGCCTCTTTTCATTAAGGGGAAATAGCTGTGAATGGTTCCAATAACACTGCTTTTTCACTATCATGTATTGATGTGATGGTGTCATTTCACTGCAGTTCTGATATTGTGGCAGTCATGGTGTTAGTGGGCAATGTTCTCCCCTTTTCCTATTCCAATTCCCAATCAGGGTGAGCTCATTGTACTTCTGGAGTCTGGCTGAAGAGGACATCGCAGTGCAGGTGAACAATGTTGCTTTTACTCTGTACCTCAGTACATTTTTGTTTTTTTTTAAAACTTTTATACCAGCTGCATAGCATTATTGGAGAGACAGTGTGATAGTGATAGTTTCTATACCAATATGTTTTTGTTTTCTTAAATACAGTCCGCTCCCAATACATTTGTGGGTTTGACATTCATGAATTTGATTATTCGTGAGCGTGCATGCTTCCCTCCTAGTTTTCCTCCTCCTCTTCCCATGCATTTTGCCCCACCATGGAGATCTCACACTGAGGCAAAATGGAAGGGAATGGGGTGTGAGTGAGCTCCAAAAAACCTTCCTTTCCTCCTCTGGAGTTCCCCTTCCCTTTCGATGCATTTTGCCCCAGTGCAGAGATCTTGTACTGAGGCAAAATGGAAGGGAATGGTGTAAGGGGGAGGCTCGCAAGAACCTTCCTTTCCTCCTCTGGAGTTTCCCCCCTTTTCCCATCCATTTTCTCCATGCTGGGTTAAAATGCATGGGAAGTGGTGGGGGAACTCTAGAGAACAAAAGGAGGGCTCTTAGGAACCCCGCCATTCCTTTCCATTTTGCATGGGAGTAGAAAGGGAGGTAGCCCCAGCAGGGAATGGGAGGGGGAGCAGATGGGGGAGTTATTTGCGATTTTTCCACTTTCATGGAGATTCTATGCTCTGAACCCTTGTGAATGTGGAGGGAGGACTGTAATACAATTGCTGTGAGATAACAGGTATGATAAATCCCTTGGATAAATGTGCCATTTACATTAACATCGCACACATACATGTATCTACCCAGAAATAAGCCCTGATCACTTCAGTGAGACTTGTTGGGTACCTTCAAGTCGTTGCTGACTTATGGTGACCCCAAGGCAAGCTTATCACAGGGTCGTCTTGAGAAGATTTGGTCAGGGGTTTTGCCTTTGCCATCCTCTGAGTCTGAGAGAGTGTGGCTTGCCCAAGGTGGGTTTCCATGGTTGACCAGAGATTCAGAACCTTGACATCAAGGTCCAGCCCTCTAATCATTGCACCACACTGGCTCTTTCAGTGAGACTTCTAAGTAAATGTGTAGCCTAAACAGAACGTTGTAAAAGGCCCTGGCAGTGTTGCTGTTGTGTTCATTTAAGTCGTTTATGACAACCCTAGGGAGAATCTATTACAGGGTTTTCTTGGCAAGATTGGCGGGGGGGGTTTGCCTTTGCCTTTCTAATAAGGCTGACAGAGTATGACTTGCCCAGGGCCACCTGTTAGGTTTCCTAACTGAGCAGGGATTCAAACCTTGATCTCCAGAGTCATTGTCCAATACTCAAAC
Source organism: Iguana delicatissima (assembly GCA_948472985.1). Classification (NCBI taxonomy): domain Eukaryota; kingdom Metazoa; phylum Chordata; class Lepidosauria; order Squamata; family Iguanidae; genus Iguana; species Iguana delicatissima. Next base: position 6,525 of record CAOKZL010004658.1, on the reverse strand, counting down.
TGCTACACCACACTGGCTCTCTGTTATGAGAATGCACTATGGCAACCATCATTTTCAACCATATTTTTAAAATCATTTCATTTATCTCCAAGAATTATAAACATTGTACATTTCCCTCTGTTTTTATCCCAAGAAAACCCCTGTAAAGTAGATTAGGCTGAGAGGCTGGCTGGTTGAAAGTGACCACATGCATGTTGGAGGAAATTGAGATTTGACTTATCCACAATTTGCGTTGGATTAAGGTGGAGGGAGTGAATGCAGGGCCCATGCAGTAGCTATGGATTGGAGAACAACTTTTAATTTTGAGCAAGCTCTAATAGAGCCGTTTTAAATTTACAATAAGATACTACTCACTCAGCCTCAAGGGAAGGCAAAGGCAACTCTTCTCTTGCCAGGAAAACCCTGTGGTAGTTCTGCCTTAGGGTTACTATAAGTCGGAAATAACTTGATGGAACACAAGGACACCCTGCTTAAACTAGGAGCTTCATGTGTTCTTTGTTATTAATAACCTTTGTCCTCCTTTTCATCTGGGCATACTCTTTTGGCCACATTTGATTGTTGTTTGGCCACGTGTGTCCCAGTTTTCATCTGTGAAATGTTGAAGCATATGCCATGCCAATTAATGGGGAGTCATAGTGGTATAACTGTAGTGTGAAAGGGCCCCAGGGGAAACCATCAAATACTTGCATGTGTTGTCCCAGGTCCCATTGCTAAGTTTCACACAAACTCTCTTAGATTTTAGTGTGGATTGGGGATATAGTCCTTGGTTCTCATAGGACATGGTACAAATGTAGTTGCATAAATTAAATTATCCTAGTCAGGCCTTTTCAGGACAATTTCTTATACTAATCAGTTTTAGGCTCATGCTTGAATAATTCAAGCCATAATAAGAACAAAAGAGCCTTGCTGGATCAGACCAAAGATCAGTCTCTTCCAGCATTCTGTCCCCATAGTGACCAACCACCAACCAACCAACCAGATGTCTACAGGACCCTGGGAGCAGAATATGGGTATCACACACCCTTTTGTGTTGACTACTTACTGTTATTCAAAGGTACACTGCATCCAATTGCCAAGGTGATATACAGACATCATGATTAGTATAATATGATCAGTATAGTGTGAATACTTTTTGTAGTGATGGCTACTGACAACTTTTTTGCACAATTTAACTATAGTGGCCCCTTGACGTTCATGAAGGTTTGGGGCACAGAACCCTTGCGAAACTAAAAAAAAACCTGCAAGTAACTCCCCCCCTCTGAGTGAGTGTTCCCCCTCCCATTCCCTTCCACGGCTGCCCCTTCCCATTCTCTTGTCTTTTGCCTCAGGCATGTGTGCCTGCCTTCCAGGTGCCTGGGCAAAAGGAAAGGGGATGGGGGAGAAGAATGGGGAGAGGCAAGCAAGGCCTTACGAATAATCAGATTCGCAAGGCTAAACCTATGAATGTGGAGGGAGAACTGTATGTGCTTTGACACAGAGCTTGGAAAAGTTACATTTATTATTTATTAGTTTTAAAACAAGTCCACTAATTTGCAGTCAAAATCACAATCAGAATCTGAGAAATATACATTCAGAAAAAACACACACACACAAAGACATTAACTATATACTAACTAAAACACTAAACGTTAACTTACTAAAACACAAAAGGGTTCTGATCCCACGCGTTAAACCGTTATGAAAGAGAATGAGATTACAAAGTAAAAAAGAATATTACTCTACCATTACAGATCCAACCAGCAAATCCTACTAGAGTCACTAGTAACTATAATAACAAATTATTGCATTGTTAGATTTCTTATTTCTCAGAAAGTCCATAAACAGTTTCCAATCTTTCAAAAAAAATTCTTTAATTGGCTTATTCTTTAAAACCCACATTAATTTGGCAATTTGAGCTAATTCAGCAACTTTTAACAATCCATTCTTTTCTCATCAGTGTTTCAGTCCATTTCCAAGTTTGAGCAAAAAATATTATTGTAGTTGTAATATAGCAAAGAAGTAGTCCATACTTACTATCCAATTCTTTTTCCAGAATACTGAGCAAAAATATTTCTGATGATGTTGTAAAATCCACTTTGAAAATTTTTTGAATTATCATGTAAATCTTAGACCAATAACTTCACCTTCTTACAAGTCCACCACATATGAAAAAAAGGAACCCTCTTTTTCTTGACATCCCCAACACTGATTTGAAACATTCTTACACATTATTTACTATTTAAGGTTAGATACCACCTATGCGTTATCTTACACGTTTCCTTTTACTGCACAAAGTAAATATGATATCTTTAGACCACATTTTCCTCCCTACATGCATTTGAAGATTGTGCCCAAAGTTTTGGGTTCTCCTTATCATCTATTCTGTGCACCTTTTTTTTATTCCTTGGTCATCATCTTTTGATGTGGTTGTGTGCCTTCAAGTCAAACTTACAGAGACCCTATCATGGGGTTTTCTGAGGCTGATACTGTGTGACACACCCAAGATCACCTGGTGGGATTCTGTGGCCAAGTGGGGAATTGAACCCTAGTCTTTAGGGTCATAGTCCACACCATGCTGGCTCTTTACACAGCTCCAAATAAAATTCATCTTTTCCAACCTCAATGGCTAGACCTGTTTTATTTTGATTAAATCTCTCCTTAAGCTGCATATAAGCAAACCAGTTAAGATCTTTGCTTTTCTTAAGCAGTGTCTCACTTAATTTAAACTTCCAGCTCTCTTGTTCAAAATACAAAAGGTCATCATCAAACAACCATCTCTGATTTTTAACCCATTCTCTCCCGAAAAGAGCTTCCTGCCTTAGACGGATGACATCACATGGTAAAGAGAGATAAAAGATGGAACTAAGCCAGTGGATCGTGCAACAAGTCAATGTGTGATAAAGCCCCAAATCTACAGAAGTGAAGGGGGAGAAAAGCATTTGCAAATCAAGAATGCTCCTCTGCAATATGGATCCTAGTTCAGGGAAAATGAGGAAGGGATCTGAAATTCACTGAAGGAAGGTAGGGGAATCTGCCCGTGTGTGTAAGAAAGAGAGACTGAGAGAGGCTGGTTTACATTCTGAGGGTGCTCTAATTCATCAGGTGATCCCTTCAAGGAAAGCTCCTCTTTGCTAACCTCCAAAACAAAACAGCCTGATAGTACTCACAGGCCTGAACTAACCTCTGAGGAATAGCTGGAACATCTTTTGCTGGGAAGGGCAAGACTAGGTCAGAAGGCAGGCTAATTGAATGTGAACAAGCTTTTCCTTGGTAGAGGAAAAGTGGGGAAACAACACACGTGGCTGAACGGGGAAATCCAGAGCAGAATAGACAAGGCTGCTCCAGCTGGTCCATAACTATTGGTATGGCACGGCTGCATTCTGTGAAATCCTGGGACTAGTAGTTTGTCGAGGAACTAAAGCTCCCTGGCTGAGGATATTAAATGCCTCTTACTAAACTATCCCAGGATAACATACATTCATGGCAAGTGGAATCATAGTGCTATGATTGTGTGGTATTGCCTGCTTAAGGCAAGATGACACTTATTTCACCTAGTGGCTGTTTTGCAGAACCCTTATTAGTTCTTAACAAATATATATAGTGAAAACACAGACGTTTGATAAAATAGGACATGTATCACCAAATCCCTCAATTCACTCAAACCAACAAACATAATAGGGAAACAAAATCAGTGCTTCCAAATGAGTCTAGCAACCATTTACTCTGGATTAATGAAAATAATACGATCATCAGTTTAACATGGTTGGTGCTTGTTTGTGCATTTTGCTGGACACAGGAGCATCTATTCCAGTTGTTTATGTTCACCCTAATAGAATGGGAGTTAAGGAGACTGTATTCTCCCAGGGCCCATTCCTCTGTTAGGCAGAGAGCTGCTTCAGGAAGCTGATTTGGGATGTCATGAAATGACAGCAAAGGTTGAAATTAATGTCATTACACTTCCCAAGAACAGTCTACTCAGCCTAGTATTCCTAATGGAAATCCAGTAGAAAAGATGCCTAAATGCATTATGGCCAGAATCCTGTTGGGGCATTATGCTAGTGTAAAAACAATACTTTCTCACAATTTACATTTGTGTGGTCCCCAGTGAGAAAAAACCCCCCACCTGTTCCCCTTACTTTGACTGTTACATTGTTATGTACTTTCAAGCTGACTCTAAGTTATGGGAGACCCTATCAAGGGATGGTGGTGGTGAGATTTAGCAGAGAGGGTTTGCCACTGCCTTCCTGTACAGCTAAGGGAATGTGACTTGCCCAAGGCCACCATTGGGTTTATATGTTTGAGCAGGGATTTGAACCTTGGTCTCCTAGAGTTCCAATCCAACACTCAAACTACTACATCATGCTGGCTACTCTATAGTAAAAGCATACAGGTCTTTGGCCAATGAAGTCTCTACTGGAGAGTCTGCTGTAAAGTCCTGATGGTGCTAGTGACAGAAAGATTCCTTGCAGTCTAATGTCAGTTTCTTGTGTGAACTGTTTTCCCACATGTGACTGAGAAAAATTTACATACCCTCCAATTGTCCTGAATTAGCAGGGACAGTCCCAATTAGTCCTCTGTCATCCTGCTTTTTCAGCTGCCTTTAAAATATCCCAGTGCCTCTCTCTCTCCTCCCCTTGTTTTCCCTTTTTGTCCTCAGCTTATTTCAGTTGTTGTGAGTTCAAAGTGAAAAAGTAGTTTGCATCCAATTAACTCAGGCAGCGGGGAGGGAGAGGAGAAATCTTGCCCTTCCCAGTAGGCTCATCAAAAGCAGACTGCTGCAACTTCTAGCTTTTGTGTTCTTCCTCATGTATAACTTTTGCCATCTTGACAACACATTGATGTTACCTGACCACATGTGTGCTAGTTTTCATCTGTAAAACACTGAAGGGTACAAAATTATGCTACCTCCCCCTTTCATAAATGTAACCTACCAACTTTCTCCTTCTTTGTACTGAAGAAACTGTTTTGTTAAGGTCCATTGGGGCATGTAATACCCTTATTGTTGTTTGCTTTGCAAATCTATATCTGAATATTTCGGCTTACATTGCCAGTAGTTTTGACATGGATCCCAATAAAATATGTTATTACTTCTGTGTTTTGTTTTTGTTTAAGTATGAAGAGAAGGAAATGCTTCCTCAGCCACTATGTGTCACTATTACACTCGTGAATAGTAGTTGCTGTGCTGGCTGAATTATTTGTGCTAACCCACTTTAAATTTTAAGTGAAATCTGCGGACGTTGGATTAAGTTACCTTTGAATCACTGCAAAGCAGAAGGAGAGGAGTATAAGAAAAGGATATTTATTTATTTATTATTAATGAACTCTTTTCCTACTCAAATTGCTTTGTTTTGTTTAAAGAGAAGCAACTGTCACCATAAGTCAAGATGGTTTTGAGGACAGTTAACACCAGCAAAACTGAGTTTAGTTTATTAATTTGATTCCCCGTCAGGATATATGCGATTATTTGTCCACAACTTATTTGTGTACTTATTTATTCAGGGGGCTCAAGGCTATTTGCATGGTTTTTCTGCTCATTTTTCACTTCAACTCTGCGAAGTAGGGAAAGCTGAGAAATGGCAATTTGGCCAAGGTTGCCCAGAAAGTTAGAATGTTAGAAAAATTAGTGGGGATTCAGACCTGCATTTTCTCAGTCCTGCTTTAACACTTTTAAGCTCTATGGTACACTGACACTCACAATGCCCCTCTGCTGCTTATACAGAACAAAAAGATATCCCCAGTCATAGGGTTTCCAGGTCAGGATAATTCCAGGCCATGAAATTTCTGGGCTAAAACTTGAGATCTAGACATGGCCCCTCCTGATGTTATCGATGATGTCATTGAGCATTATGCATTAAGGAGCAACCACTGTTGCTCATAGCTTGTGACTCAAATACACATAGAGACAAATATTTCCTGTTTGGTCTCATAAAATAATTTTATTTTAAAAGTTAATACTTGGTGAAGGAGTAAAGTGGCAAGTCAGAGATCAGACCTCGGTTTGAAAAAAAGATTTTCTTTATTTTCCTTCTGGCCAGCAAGCTGTACCGGTTGGGATCATTCCCAAAGAAACCGGCCCCGCCTCTTAGATTGTTCAAGTCTTTATACATTCCGACAAACGTGTCATACAGTACAACATAAGTTTCGTTTTCCCATACAATGAACAATAAACCGTTCTGCTGCTCGCCTGGAAATGTTTCAACTAAGTAACTGGTTACATTTCTATTGCAAGGCCAAGCAAGATTAAAATTCAGCGTTTACAGAGTTCTATTGTTTTCATCAAGCACAGAGAAAGGCCGCATCTGCAAAGACAATTTTTCTGTTTTTTCCCACTCCTTGTGGTCATCAGGCCTGACCCACTTCATATCCTCCCTTTTATGCTGAATTCGTTAGCAATTCAAGCATAACTACTTTGTTTGTGCCATCACAGCGTATACTGCAGCCTTTCCCTCTATGACTCTATGCAATGTAGATTGAAAACATCTTAATATGCATGGTACTAGTATGCAAACTAGACATCCCATTGTTAATACAAAACACAATCCCACA
>CAOKZL010004657.1:0-20458 GCA_948472985.1 Iguana delicatissima | reverse complement strand
AATTTTGTAATGTTATGATTAGTGCTAACCTTTATTTTCATTCCAAATTTCCATTTCTATGATTTCGTATGGTGCAGTGCTCAGTTCACGTCCCCCAGCCCCAAATTTCTCCTCCATCAGGATGGCAGCAAGTTTAACTCTCAAGTAAATCTCTCTATTTCTACCTAAAATTTACTTTATCTCCAAGCGTAGAAGAAAATGCTAATACTGAAATGTATGCAAGTAAATTATAATTGGACTGTAAACTGGCTGAGAATGATGTAACAATATTCTTATGCAATGCCTGCAGTTTCTTTATGGCAGATCTATAAATCTGCAAATCACCTTCACCCAAAGTCTGTGTTTGAAGATCAAGGTCAGTTTTCCATCTACCCCAAACCACAAAAACAAAAACAAAACTCTGTTATGCTAGTTGCAGGAAGCAAATGACTACATAAGAGAAGCTGAATATCTTTCAACTATGTAAAATTATTTTAAAGCAACATGAACATAATACTTTCATAATACCGAGAGGAAACTGAAAGGTAGTAGAATCTGAAAAAAGTAGTTTTTCCTGGGATATCTAATGGACAGGACTCCTGGTTTGCACCACTATCAGTTTGCTAACACCTGTATAACATCAGCATAGCATTATTGGGATCTTGTGCACTGCCAGCAGCACAAATTTATCATTCAAATTTCAAAAAGTCTTTCAAATATGAATTCAAATCCATCAAAGAGTCAGATTATTGACTCTTTCAAATTCATTATTGAATAGTAATCTGCAATACTTACCTCAGATATGAAGCAATCATCACAACCTTCGGCATTTTACTCAAGTTTGGAATTGAATAAAAAGCCTTACCTCCATCCCCTGATCAATCCACTGCTTTACTGTAAGCCCTTTGTTTATACGCGCACAAGTATCAGCCTTTCAAGTTGCCTGTTGACTTATGGTGACCTCATAAATTTCATAGGGTTTTCTTAGGTGAGGAATCTCAGAGACAGTTCTGCCAATTCCTTCATCTGAAATATAGCCTACAACATCTGATATGCCTTAGTGGTACCCATCCAAGTGAATCTGCAACCTCTTATGCCCACCCATCTATAAATGTTCTAGTTGCTTTGACTCTGCTGGTTATGGTAGTCATGGTGGGAGGATAAAGATTCGTCCCCAGTATGGTTCTCCAGTGTTTGTCATGGCTATAGCTGAAAGCCTGACATCATTGTGATGAAAGATAGGGAAAAGTCTTATCTCCATCCTGTTGCGCCAAGAGGTGGAACAGCAGAATCTCACTCAGTGGATGGCTAGGTGGTAGATGTTGGCACAAGTGTCAGATTCCGTCATGCCCATGGTTTTGGGTGCAACAGAATATGCCAAGTTTGTATCTCCTGGAAACCAAATTGCTCATTGGATAACTGGACCCTTGGACAGATTGAATAGGGCAGTTAATATGTTCTTAGGTTTAATATGTTCTTAGGTTTAAATTAGTTCATGAAAACCTAAGCAGAATGTCCTGGAATCCAAGCAGAGGAACAAACATATATTATTAAAATGGTAAGCAGTTATTTCTGATTGAGGAGTCAGAATGATAAGGAAGCATAAAGATAAGTTGAAATTTTCATAATAACTCTTCAATGTTTTCAGTATGTTTGAACACCGTAAGATTATTTTTTCCCATGATTCTGCACAATGAGTTTACTTTCCATGCATTTTAAGTAGCAGCAGAAACAAGACACTACATGCATCCACAGTTTGTTGTATCTTTTCTGTCTTTAAATATGAAAGGCAGTATATACAGCGTAGCGGCTGTATTACAGCCATTGCTAGTTTAAATCCTAACTTATTTTGCAAAGGTCTGCTAGTTTAAATCTTAATTTAGTTTGAGAAGGGAAAATTTCTTTCATTTTTTAAAACTTTTCTAAGCATTCAATTTGAGGAGAAAAGACTGGACAAACTTTTATTAGCTCACTGGCTGAACGGAACTCAGCCAAGCATGTTGTGGGTGGCCATTCCTTGCAGGTATGTGGCTACTGGCATGCTTTCCTGGACCTCATTCAAACATAAGCACACATACCCCTACAAACACAAAAATACTGCAGAATATGAAAGGATGTAGCAAATAGGGTGACGTTTTTTGAAGAGGGTTATGTTTCTGGAGTTTAAGGGCTTTGCTATTTGCAAGGGCTGTGGTGAGTCTTCAGAAAACTGTTGGGGTATATGCAGCCTGTGAGCTATATTGTCCCCACATTTGGGTTAGAGTATAGGAGTGAGATTTGGGACATCAAATTCCACATCCTTATTGAGACATACAGCTCAGCCTGACCTATCTCTCAGAGTTTTAGTATGGATGAAGTGAGAAGCAAAAGTCATCCACACTGCTTTGAGCTCATTGGTGGAAATCCAGGATATGAACACAGTGCTGGCTGGTGGTTGCTCTGTCAGTGGGATGACAATACATACATTCAGACTGTAAAGGAGCTCCTCAAGGTGCTGAATCTTGTTCCCAGAGTGGCATATTTGAGGACAGAGCTCCATGTCTTAAGAGAACACCTTTGGATTGAAACCCAGAGCAGATTCACTGTTCCACTGGCATGAGAGCCACTAGCTACCACTACATAAATGTAGGTAATAAACATGTCAGAAGGCTTCCTGAGATTCCCAAATGCCGAGATAATTCCCTTGTGCAAACAGCAGTGACTGACCTTGCAATCAGCACACATAAATTGGTTGGGTGGGGGTATATCTCACCATGAAGATGAGCCCCAACAGGTGAAGACTCCTTGGATAGAGCTTTCATTGTACATTTAAACTGCTGGTATTGCCACAAATGTTTTCTTCTGGACAGGAACCAATATGAAGGACAGAGTGCCACTAATAACTGACAGTATGAAATACTGCAGCCCGTTAATAATCAAGTAAGGAGAATTCTGCCCAATGCCAATCCACCTAATACTAGATGCATATAATCTATGAATGCATGCTACATTTCCACCACAGCACTTAAGGTCCAGTGGAAAAAGGGAAAAAAGCATTAAGGTTCTTCAGCATAGTATATAAGATACCCTTTTTATTTCCTGATACACTTTCAACCTGGAAAGCTAATACATTGCAGATATTGACTGCCTAAAAAATTTAAATGGCAAAGAGTCTTATGGACCTTAAAGATTAAGAAGTTTTATCTGGTGTAAGCTTTCATGGACTGCATCCCATTTCAACATCAGATGCATGGAATGTAGTCTCTGTTGGTAGACGTGGAAATAAAAAAGTACCAACTCTTTAAAAGTTATTGAGAGACAAAGTAAGAGGATTTTCCTTATTGAGAGATGAGGCAAGGGGATTGCTCCTTCATAAATAACTGGATAAAAGTATGCTTTGGCTGCCTATGCTTCTGGTATCAATACACAGGGCTTGCGGTAACATTTGAAGCTTCAAAAACAGCTTGAGACCTCAATATCTAGAAAAGCCCCTCTCCATTTATATATATTCTCCATATGTATATATATTCTCTGCTGGAGAATTGAGGAGTTCATTGAACATATAGGGTGGACTTCTAAGTGCACATTGTGTCTATAAGAATCTTCATATTTAAGGATGACTGAAAGATAATGAATGACAGAAGTAATCCCCCCTCCTTGACTATCCCTTACACCTGATTCTCTACATCTCAAGTCTAGTGAGTAATTGAATGACAATGAATGGCAGAAGTAATTTTTCTTCCCCTGACTGTGCCCTACAGGTGATTCTCTACACCTCAAGTTTGGTAGATATACATACTTTTTCCTGTTTTATTTTGAGAACTTTTTGTGTGTGATCCTGTATCTTCCAACATATCTCCATAGCTCCTGGTTTCAAAATAGTGAAGAGAGGATATGGATGTGATAAGAGACTGTATATGTATATGGAGACTGTGATAAGAGACCTTTGCATTCACCTACTAGGGGCTTACATTTTTTTTTCTTTGCTTGATATATCAATTGATTTTTTTTTCATTTACTCAATTTTGTTAGATTAATTTATTATTTTGCTGTTGTTTTCATGATAGATTGTTTTCTGCTTCACTTGGTGGTTGTTATTTCAATGCAATGCATTCTGTGTTTTCATTGTTTTGTTAAAAAATGCACTTGCAAGTAGGCAAAATTATTAAGGTCTTACACCTTTAAAACAGTTCTGGGGTCTCTGAGCTAAAGGATATAGTGGGTGAAATCCCAATGTCAGAAATTCTCAAAGGAAAAGGAGTTACTGAATGGGAGTTCTTATTGAAGGCAAAATTGCAAACAATTCCAATGCGGAAGCAAAATGGGAAATCCTTTTTTTTAAAAAAATAATAATAACAGGATGGATGTTTAAAGAACTTTCAGACAACCTGAAATTTTAAAGGGACATATACTAGATATGGAAGAAGGAAAAATCACTGAAGAGGAATACAGATGAATACTCAGTACTTCTAGGGATTAAAATAAGAAAAGCTGAAGCTCAGCTGGAGTTAAAGTTTACTAGTGAGGTTAAAAACAATAAAAGGTGGCATGCTTTTGGCTATGTTTGGAGTAAGAGGAAGAACAAGGAAGCAGTAGGGCCACAGAAGGTGGGACTGCTCAACACGTAATACCTCAGGCTTCTCCCCAAAGAAAAACAGTGCTGGTGAAAATAGAACAAATGATGCGGAAAGAGGACTGCAGTGCAGAATAGGGAAAGAGGTAGTACAGGAATACCTAGCTATTTTAAATGAATTCAAGTCTCTGGGGCCAGATGAACTACATCCAAGGGTACTAGAAGAACTAGCAGATATAATTGCAGAGCCACTGTTGATAATCCATGCTTCGGGGAAGACACTGCCCCAAAGAAAAATGAAATGAACCTCTATAATGTGCATACATGGACATAGACTACAAAATGAACTGAAATGTATGAGGGCAGGAAAAAGTACTTCAGCTTAAAAGTTGCAGTGATTGATGGAAATGACTTGGCAATACAATGGAACAAGAGAGTCATCATTTGAGTCCTGGAAATTAAGCAATTAAATAATTAAATAAATAAATAAATAAATAAAGTAAAGCAGTGGAAATCACCATGTCCCATTTGGTGAGCTGGAAACAGCCCGCTGTCTGGGTAGTCTTTCTTGCTACATATATAAAAGAAGACATTAACAGAGCTGTTAGACAGAGGATTTTTAATAGCTACAAGTGCAGCAAACTCCTTAGAAATATAAACCTATGTAATAAACCCATATAATGTTCTAATGAATATCTATATCTATATCTATATCTATATCTATATATCTATATCTGAATGAAAACACATGGTATTAAGAAGCAAATCAGTAAAGGGACATCTATTACCTTTGCATTAGTGTAGTGGTAATTCTATGCATTATCTCAGAAGTAAATTGTATTAAAGTCAATTACCTGTAATTCTAAAATGTAGCTGCTCATATATATTACCATTTTTGGAATAATTGGCTGCATTGAACAATCTCTTTCAGTGTAAATATGTGTAAGACTGAACTGCTGATACATGTTGTCAAGTGTGGAACAAGCAGTTCCATAGAAATCTATTTGCGTTGTTTATATGTTGACTCTATATGAATTAGAGCAGGAATGGTTAGCAGCTAAATCATGATCTCTGGGTAATTAGCCCAAAAGCAGGAGTACCCCATCCAGATCCGACTGCTAATATAAAGACAGAGTTAGGGATTTTTGTGTGCAAGGGCTGAGAGCTGAGTTCTGGCACTGAAAACAAATTCTGTGGACTAAGCAGCTGCTCAGAACCAAAGGAAGAATTTCTCTAAATACAAAAAATGGCCTTTCATGTCCATTTTTTGATTTACTTAATTGCAAGTGTGCAGAAGGGATTCTTACCAGAAAGACTCTTTGCAGGCAGGAAGGATTGCTTCCTCCCACCTGGAAATTAAAATTTCCATAATAGGATGCAGAGGAAAAAGGATGAATGAATATGAATATGAAAGATTCATCAAAGATTGGGATAAGGTTATAACATATTTTAGGAATCTCTGGGGGGATATCAAGATGGTGAACACTGACTTTGAAAAATATTGATGGAGTTTACAGGTATAAAAGGCATATTTTTGATGGACATTTGTTTGATGGACATTGGTAGATATTGCTTCTCATTCAGGGGGAAGTCTTGTATGAATGCTCAAGGAGAACATGAAAAAACAATTTTGATAATTTTTATTTATAACAATATATATGGCAAAAAAGGATGAATAAAAAGAAGAAGCTCTTACATTTGCCAGGAAAAACAAACCAGCAGATAGAGTATTTGAGGACTGAAGCAGGAGTCCCAAGGAAATTTAAGAGAAAAGCAAATAAAAATAGGATACATTTGGAAGAGAAGAAGGGTATGAAGAAGACTGCTTGAAGGGTATGAGTGACCTTCAGACATTTACATTCATGGCTTTATTTGCTGTGTAGAGGAAAAACATTTTATGACACTTTTTCTGAAGTGCCATTATAGATACATAAATAGCTTCTCAGACAAAGATATGTTTGATAAAGTTCTTTAAAGCAAGGGGGGAAAGTGTGACAGATAAAAAATAAGAATGAAAAGAAGAAAATAAATCAATAAGGTATGTGTACCTAGATGTAGACAGAGTCTGGCACTAAAACCTGGTGAAGAAAGAATAAGACGCCTTATGTAAAGAAGCTGCTGGTTCAGGATTGCATGCCCAGAGCAATTAATATCAAATCCTGAGTTTTTAGGGGACACACATATGTTATGTAACATCTTTCATTATAATACAAAGCATGTTGTTGTTGTTGTTGTTGTTGTTGTTGTTGTTGTGTGCCTTCAAGTTTTTTCTGACTTATGGCAATCCTAAGGCGGTTCATGGGGTTTTTTGGGGCTGAGAGTGTGTGACGTGCCCAAGGTGGGGTTTCCATAGCTGAGTGGAGAACTGAACCATGGTCTTCAGGATTGTAGTCCAATGCTCAAACCACTATCCCACACTAGCTCTCTCAAAACTATGCATTGCCTTTAATACCCAGCATGCAGCTATGCCAGTGCTTTCTTAAGTGAGGTGAATCTCATGTGGGTCAGGTCCATAGCATGGAGGATAAAGGCCTTTAATCATTTTATTTGCTGTGGTCCTGAGCTGCCTCTCTTCATACTCCACATTTCCAATTTGCTTTGGAAAAGCAACCACCCATTAGGTTCTCACTGTCTTAAGTATAGGAGCCCTGGTGGCGCAGTGGTTAAATGCCAGTACTGCAGCCATAAGGTTGTGAGTTGGATCCTGCTGGGCTCCAGGTTGACTCAGCCTTCCATCCTTCCGCAGGTCAGTAAAATGAGTACCCAGCTTGTTGGGGGCAATTAGCTAACACATTGTAAACTTCTTAGAAAGCACTTACCTGATAAGCAGTATAGAAAGATATATGCTATTGCTATTAAGTTGCTCTTTGGTTACTGGCACTGAATTCATATGACAAGCAGCCCCTTAAGGGGAAATGTTCACTTGCAATGGCTTACCAAGTGGAGTTTCAGACCCTATAGAAAGCCAGTGCAACTCTTATTCCATTTTCAACATCCTGGGGGTTGTAGTTTTCTGAGTCCAAGGAGCTCTCTGGCTGAGAATTCTAAATGCCCCTCCTTAAACTGCAAACCCCAGGATTCCATAGGATGTTGAACGTGGAATAATAGCACTATAACAGTGTAGTGTGGAAATGGCCCTGGATGGCCTCTGTATTCCTATTTGGTTATTTGAATCAACCCTAAAGTTGTGCAGGGAATCCTAAACTATACATGTCTCATTGTTATCCAAGGGAATATTAGCTTAAACTCACATATTTACGTGACAACAAAACCCAGATGAAACAGGACTACGGTAGGAGCTAATGTTTTGGCAGGATTGAGCATTTAATTGTTTGGTGTGGTATAGTGATTAAAATTAGATCTTCTTGTAGTTCAGTGTCCAGCTCTGTCATAAACAACTTTCATACTTTGTTCAAGGTAAGCCATAGACTCTCAGTTTCCTCTTCCAGTTGTAAAATGGGATGATAATACTGGTGTACTTTGCAGGATTATTGCAATCATTGTTTAGCTATTATATGAAAAACACTCTGAACACTTAGGAAAATGGGGCATAATAGTAAGCCTCATTTACTCTGTTTACAAATGAAATCTGAAGATACTTTTAACTCCATTGTTTCAGGATAAAAGCTTGCGTAAATAAATACAAATCAGGGCCATGCACCTCATATTTATTTTTAATATAATGTTTCTCAAATATTTCCCCTATGTTTCTGTAGTGTATTATAGTTGACTTGGACAAGGGAAATTAGTTTGAGAATTTTTCTACATATGCATATGTGTTCCATCTTTATTTTTTTAAATATGCTTTAGACCACTTAGATTATGTGAATATTCAGGGTTTGTTGCACTCTATTCCTTTAAATGGCTCAATAATCCACCATGGTTACTGGCCCTTTTCGCATGGCATTTGTCATGCGAAAGGGCACCTGGAGCGTTGTGCGATTGTGCGGAGCAATCTGCCTGACGCAGTCACAATTGCGCGACACTCCAGGGTAGGGCAGGCGCCGCTCACACACTTTTTCATTTTTGGCTTTCAGCCATTCATGCGGAGCCTCCGGAGCCACAGTGGTCACACTTCCTGCCCCAGCGCAGCCTGGGAAAGTCCCAGGCTGCGCTGCGGAAGGAAGAGGCGGGGTTCTCGCACTACCTGCTCAGAAGCAGGCAGCTCGTGTAGAGCTGAAGCAGTGGGGATGCGAGAGGCTCTCACTGGAGGCTGCTTGTGCGATCACCGCACCCCAGCACCGAAAAAGGTAAGCTGCGAAAAGAGCCATACATAGTTACCCTGTGGATGTAAGAATAGTCTGCTATTGGGTCAGAGGATCAGCCCATTTAGACCAGAGATGTTTGCCTCTACTATCAGATTTTGCAGAGAAAATATTAATAATACAGTGCTTTAACTAGGTTATTGCATTACATGTTCATTTGTGATCATGCTCCTATACATGAAAACATAAATGCTTCTCTCTCTGCCTCTTTCTGTCTGTGTCGGGGGGGGTGGGGAGGGAGGGCGGGAGAGAGAAAGAGATCTCATGTTATTGGTTTCTTAAACTTTTTAGAAGGCAGTTCTTCCTCCTTATTTTAAATCTGTTCAACATTTTTACTTAATGAGGCATTAATTGCTGATGAATGTGAATATATAAACAAGCCGCTTATGGTCTCTAGTCAGCTTGATGGGCCTTGTTCTTTCCAGCTTGTCCTTGCACTTTCTGACTTTCTGATTACCCAGCATCTGTAGGTTTCCAGGTCTTTTCCCATGCTGTTACTGAACAAACTCAGATTGACATAGCTTCCAAATGATTCCTGCATTATGTACTTTCAAACATACTCACAAGATATAGGCTATGGAGAAAGTAAACTGTGTAAGGAGTTCTTGTAGGTGATAGTTCAAGAGAATATGAATTTCTCTGACCTATCTTCTTCTGAACAACTGCGATATCATTGTGAAATTAGGCAAATGCAGCTCTAGAATATTAGATAAGGTCAAGTGGAGTTAATGAATTATAGATAAGAGCAGCATATGGGGATGAACACCCCCCCCAATTGGGCAGCATGTTCAAGATTTGTTCCACAGTTCTTAAAGTAATGCCAGTGAGAGGGAAGTGCAGAGGAGAGAACTAGATATCTTAGGGTGATGTTTGTATATGTGTGTATGTTTTGCTTCTGGCAACAAAGGCTACCATGTTAGAACTATTTGGTGGGTACTTAGCCATCATATGTCAGCCTTCCTTTTCATCATACTTCGAGAACTCACTTGAAGTGACTTAAGGAAAGGAAGGGTGACACAAAAGAACCTTGTCACACTACACAGTTATAGCTTTATGAATCCATCTTAATTGCCGTGGTTGCATCCTATGGCATCCTGGAGTTTGTAGTCTGGTGGGGCATTAGAACTCTTTGGCTGAAAATTCTATATTTATTGTGGTGTTGTTGCATGCCTACAAGTCATTTCTGACTTATGGCAACATTAAGGCAAACCTGTCATGGTTTTTCTTGGCAAGATTTGTTCAGAGGAGGTTTGCCTTTGCTCCCCTCTGAGTCTGAGAGACTGTGATTTGCTCGAGGTCACCCAGTGTGTGCTTCCACAGCCGAGTGACATTCGAACACTGGTCTTCAGAGTCATAGTCCAATGCTCAAACTAGTACACTCCACAGAATCGAACTATGACAGTTATAATGGAATCATAACACTGTAACTGTGTTGTATGAAGGGGCTTCTTTAGACAAGGAATGTATGAACAAGATGACTCTCAGAGTTCTCTCTTCTTTTCCCGTTTGGTTATTTAAGATAGCATAAAACGAAATGTCCCTGGGGACAAGACAGAATCAGATGGAGACAAGAACATATGAGCTTCTCCTGCTTTTCCCAATTTTTCAGATGCCCCAAATAGTTACCCATGTTTCCTGAACTGGGAAAAGAGAATCAACCTGAGAAAGAGAAAGTGTCTGCCATCTCAGACCACAGTGTCACCAAGCCGCAAGGGAAAAGTATGGAGGAAAAGGGAAAAGGAAAAGGGGAAAGGGAACTGGATGTGGTAGCCAGACACTCTGAAAAGTGATTTGGCCTGACACTTAAGTTGAGCACTGGGAAAGCTTGTTGCTCTCCAGGGATTCTGTTTCCGATACCACTGTACATCTCAGTCCAGTTCCCTGTGGTAAGTTTATACTTGAGAAACCCTACTGATAAGCGCTTGTCAGTCTATGTCAAGTTGAAGAAAGTGGGACTGCAGTTCTAACGTGAGCATACTATGCTTAGTTTGACAGGTATTTCTGATGTCTGTCTGTATTTTCCCACAGCCACCTTTTCAAGGAGACTTTCATAGACTTTACCTAGTGTAATTAAGCATTCACTCCTGCAGCAAATACCTCATAGAATCTTCCTCATTATTATGGGTGCTGCATCTTTGGTAGCAGCCTGTCAGACAGTGTAGTTTATTTTGGTTTTTGATAAAAAGCTTTTCCCCCTTCTCTCCCCTCACCAAAGAAACCCCAAATGCTTGAAGAATTTCATACTTAAGAATCTTAAAGGAAGCCACATCAGGAACTTGAGTATATCACTGCTGCAGAACCAATAGCCGTGAACCTGGGATTAGTCGTCTATGGTTTACTTTTAGAACAAAATATGCTGGATTCTTATTTCAGCAGCTATGCCTTGGATGGGATTGTCTTTGGTAACGTTAGCTGGCCCCTGTTACCCAGGTGACAATGTGATGACTCACAGCATTACAATGAAGGTAATAACACTGCCAGTTGCACATAGCGTGGGGAGATGGGGGCCCCCCTAACTGATGGTGTGAGCAACAAGGTTAATAGCTTGATCATCACATTAGGTGCTACAGCATAGTGGAGGCCCTGCTCTAAATGAGCATTGGGAATATTCATGTGGGAACAGTTATCCCAGAGTGTTTCTTCAGTAATTAATTCAGATGCTACAGAAATTGTCTTCTTTTCTTTTGCACTTCTGTGTATGCATCCAAGACTCAATGCCTTTCTTAGACTATGCGTTTTCCCTAGTTTTTTTTTTCTGGCAAGCTAGTTCAAAACAGTACTATAAAGAAGCAATGTTGCTCTTATAAAAAAGAGAGAGAGAGATTGAGAGAGCAACATTGCCTCTTTATGGTACTGTTTATGGTAATGTCTTTATGGTACTGTTTTTTTTAAATGGTACTTTTTTAAAAAGTAAAGGTTGACAAAGGTTTCAAACAATTAACCCTCCCCCCGGCTTTCCAATATGAAAAATGACATAATTTAATACTTCTCATTTATTATCATTATAGAGTGATTAGCAGGCAAAAATCATTGCTGGTAAAGTTTTAAAGGAGAGCCAGTGTGGTTTTGGACTATGTAGTGTAGTGGTTTGGGACTATGGCCCTGGAGACCAGGGTTTGATTCCCCACTTGGCCATGGAGACCTACTGGGTTGTCCTGGGCATGTCACACACTCTCAGCCCCAGCAAAACCCCATGATAGCTTTGCCTTAGGGTCACCGTAAGTTGGAAACCACTTGAAGGCACACAACAACAACACTTTTAGTTATGACCCTGATGCGGATCAAAATTGAATCTGACACATATTTTAAATATGTTTAAATTTTTTTAGCTGTGTTTAATCATGTTTTTTTAATTATATTGTGATTTAATTCTTTTCAGATTTTGCAAATTAATCTTTTAAAATTATAGTAAGCTACCTTGAATCCTATTTTGGAGGAAAGATGAGATATAAATTCAATTAATAAGTCAATAAAATTATCTGTAAATAAGTGTGTGGGTGCATTCCCTTTTGTACTTTGTCCAGCAGTGAAAGTGACAACTGGAAGTATCAAGCCTTTATTTAACCTATTCAGAACATCCTTCCACCCTGCAAATTCGATTCCCTAGTATTTCCTTTCAATACAAGATAGTAAATCAATCTGAAGGCTGAGTATTATCAAGCACTCAATATACTAGGGCTTTTCTACCAGGGAGAACCAAGCATGACACAATTTAAATGTAACATAATGTCACTGCATATGAGGTCACGACAAACGTGAATCTCTTGAGTTTTCTATTTATAAATGTAGCTTTCATTTTTCATTATACACACCTGTATTTACAGACTGGCCTCCTTTTCCTAACTGATTGACAAAGGTGTGATATTCCTTCATCAGAGATGGTAGTTTTTTTTTTTTAAAAAAAAGCTTCCATTTTGGTGCACTGCAGTGCAGACTTTGGTTTAACTGGCTGAATTGATATTCTGAGCAGCAAGTAAGCAAGGATGACAGAGCATCCGTACAGCTACTCCTATTAGTGCTTAGGGAGGTGTGCTTGGTTGCAATTGCCTGCTCTGTCCAAGATGCAGCCCAGTCACGAAGCACTGCTGTCACAAGTCTCTAGAAAAGCTTCCACTCTGGATTGTAGTACTGTAATGTTTTACATGCTCAAAGGCACAGGAATCTCCCCCATAGCTATCTGTTTCGGAATCAGCATGCATTACTGCTCCTTTGCCCTTGCAACCTAAGAATGAAACGGAGTGTAAAAGTTGATTTTTTTCTTTTCTTAAAAAATGTAGATGTGCCAGTGTCAGCAATTTTTGTATTTGCTTATGGCAACAGTCCATGACAATCGAAACATTTGTATGTTTTCCTAGCTCGCTATTTAGCCATGGAGGAAACTGCTACTTCATGATTCATTCATTTTGTCCCAGTTAAGTTCTTGAGGTCTGACAATTCCAGAGATCACTTGAAATGCCTGCATGGAAATGCCTTGGGAGCCAGAAAGTGGATAAAACTAATAGCCAGCAAACCAAAGAGGTGCCTTTGAATATTTTTAGGTTTGGCGGTTTGAAAAAGGGTGTCGCGTTTTCTCCCTTCCCCTTCTCACGAAAGCCCCAATCTCACAGAACTAAAAACAAAAACTAGCCCTGCCAATGAAAACGAGGACACTTTTATTTTGCTGTGGTGGTATAAAGGTTCCTGGTACCTACATCTTTCCTTAAAAGGAGAGGGGTTGTCCAGTGTTCTGGAAGCAAGCCTGTATTATGGGGGTGAAAAAAAAAAGTGTGCATACGCCTCCATGCATAGCCAAAGCCACCCTATTTCTGTTTAGTTATAAAAGGTTGCTTTGTGTGCGCGTGTGCGTGCGTGCTGAATATCTTGGTGAAAAGAAGTTCCACCTGGAATGCAAACATCTGATCCAAGTCTGCTGCTGTTTCTTAAAAGCAAAACGCAGATCAACACCGAGGGCTGAAAGGAACCGTCCCTGCAGCCTCCCCGTTATCACTTCTGTAGAGATGCAGCTGCACTGTATTGGCTTCAAACACACACACACACACACACACCACACACCCCCCGCGCGCCTTCCCCCTCTTTCTCTCTCCCCCCCGCCCTCCCTGCCTCCCTCCAGTGATCGTGATCGAACTTGACAGTCCTTGTCCTTGAAGGTTTCTCCCGTAAGTGGCATATTCCTGGTAGTTTGCCATCTTCCGTTTTTGTCACGATCCCGAGGGAAGTATTAAAGCCACAAACAACAACATGGTGGCTCAGTCCATTCTCTGGGCGAGCGGGAAAAAGCTTCCCCGTCGCGCCGCGGCCGCCCGGCCGGCCCTGCGCCGCCTCCGCCAGCTGTCTGCAGCGGCGAGCCAGAAACCTTCCCCGGGCCCGCGCTGGGGCGCCGGCGGCGGCGGCGGCTCCTGCCCCCGCCGCTCCCGCCGCTCCCGCCGCCGCCGCCTCTTCCTCTCGCTCTCGCTCTCGCTCTCCTCCGGCAAGATGCTCGCTCGGAAATCTCCGCGCCTTCCCCCACCTGCTCGGGCCGGATGGTACAGTCTGCAGAGGGACTCTTGTAATGTAGCTCAGTGGAGCCATCCCTTACAGATGCCGAACCGTGATTACTCCGCGGTGGAATTGAAATGATTTTGGATTTGTGATGCTATCTGAGCCAAGTAAGTAGCTGCGTCCCAAGCATGCTCGCTATATACATACATACATATATATATATGTTTATACCCCTTGAAGGAGAGTATAACCCCCTCCCCCCCACTCTTTTCTATTTTGAGATTGTTTGTTTGGTACTTTGCATCCCGCGGAGGCAGAAGTTGATGGGGAAAATGGTGTGGGGATTTGGGGGACAGAGTGATGCATTTGCTTTTCCAGTAGTTCATGTTCTTGTCGCGTTTGAAAAGGTAATCCAACTTCTGCATAATATTTTGTACCAGCGATGCTTAAGGCTTAAGGCTGTTGCAGTCAGAACCAGATGAGTGCTTTGATGTTTTTTTTTTAATTTACAGCATTCTACCTGTTTTGTCATGTCTTCTCTTAAAAAGTAAAAGCGGTAATGATTTTGTCTAAAGCAGTTTGGATTATAGAAAAAACCCAAAGAAAATACGTGGAAGGTTCTATTTACTGCCCTTTCTGAAATCAGAGAAGGGTTAGCCTACCGGCTTTTTTTTTTTTTTTTTTGAAATGTGGAAAATCTGCAAAGAGGACAAAAACTAAGTGCGTAGAGAGCCTGTCAGTCCTAACTTTAAATGGTAATAATAATAACAACAACAACAACAACAACACTTTATTGCAGAAATGTATTTATATGTTTTACCAGGAGCTAACTCAGGAATGAGTGTATCTTCTCTATAGTTTCAAAGTAAGAGTAAGGCTGACCTACAAAATTACCAAATCTCTGTGAGTGAAAATGTACTAATGTGTTATGAAGGTGTTTTGAGCATTTTTGTTAGGGTGAGGGGAGAGTAACTGGGGTGCAATGCATCTAAAATCAAACTGTTCTTTAAGATGCTTAAAATACTTCAGAAATCCCCACCCCACCCCTGAAAAATGATGTTCTTATAGTACATGGTGAAGCTTGTGGCTGTTTCATACTTGGTGTCTTGATTTGACAAACATCACAAGAGCACAGGAATCCCCCCACCCTTTTGTAAAGAGAGATCAAAAGCATCTGATCTCTGGTTTAAGAAGTGACCCATCATCTGTCCCATCAAGTCTTTTCTCTAGGCTTTAGGTTGTCCTGTGGAAACTTGGCCAGTTGCTTTTGCACTATACCTTTGACTTCATAAGATTATTACTTAGGGTGGCCCTGTGACTACTGAGCACCTTGTAGTGAGTGCTCTCATGTTCGGGAAGATAGGTAACGAAGTTTAGAACAACAACAGCAAAAAGAAATTAGAAACATCATGTTCTGTAAGAAAACTGGGAATTCCTTCATGCAGAATAGGCATAGGCGTGAATTTAAAAGGCTTTATGACAGCAAAGTCTTACATTAATTTGACCTTTTGATTACATACCTGCACTTATGATATTAAAGGCTAAAGTCAGCATTGTAGTGATTAGGCTGCTGAAAGATGTCGGGGATGCTTATGTGCAGAACTTTATGCCTTTTCTTCTAAGAGAGAATTTGTGTAATAGTAAAGAAGTGCGGGAAGACAGGGATGGTGTATGATCTAAGAATGGCTCCTCCTGTTTGTGGCAAGTTGAGAATTTATAGATCTGCTTTAGAATATGTACACATTGTTCTGTTGCAAGAGGTTTCAGGGAGTAGTGTTTCATTTGGAACAAGGTCATTCATATGTATGATTGTTCACTCTCCTACCTTTTCTCCAAATAACTGCAAGACTTGCGTATCCAGCAGGTTTTGATTGCATTTCAGTGCTTACTTTGTTCGCCTTGCTTTCTTTCATTTTGGACTGAATGGCTACCTGCAAAGAGAGGGTTGCATATTTGCCTGGAGGTACTGGAAAAAAAGAACAGGGTTTGCAAATAGCACAAGGACCTAGAGGTTCAAGGGAGGTTATACATAGTAATGCAGCATCATTACATTTTCTTTGTGCCTGTATCCCTGTGGAGAATCGATTTTGACCCAGCACATCACAGTTAAATATACTTACATTTCCACAGAAGAGACTATCACCCCTCCCACAGGAAAATGGTTGGCATCTTCTGTCGCTTATGTACATAAAAAGGCTCCATGTGTGCCTATTGATGCAGTATTTGAGGGTTTTTTTTCCCATTACCCTTCTATTAGAATAATCACATATGGTAAGAAGTAACACATTGTGCTTTTTTGAGCGCTTGCAGGGAAATGATTTTATGTGTGTATTTCCCCCCCCCCACAAGTTTCAACATGCGTCTAGAAAAAATGTTGAGCAATCTCTACACCACCCCCTACTCTCTTTGCCATTTTCTGTAAAACGTTGCTGGGGACCATATATCCTGAAAGACTGAACAGATTAAATTATGCTAGATCTATTTTATTCCGCTAAGTCCCCCTCCTCTTTAGTCATGATCACTTATTGTGCTATGTTCGCTACCAAAAGCTGATCAAGCATTTTTTTTTTCATTTCCATCAGATTTGTCCTTATGTTCAGAATTCCAAGTGGCGCTTTTGTCTGAGTAGTGCTGTAATTATTTCAAAGTCTGATGGAACATTATTAAGAAGACATGACCTTGCAAGTACATTCCAACCTTGATCTAAGGCTCATTACACTGCAGTAAAACCCCAGGACCTGATATTTATGTATGTAGTTAAATTGGACAGCCATATAGGTTACTGAATCTGAACCCATCTGCCCATCCCTGGCTTTGCAACAGTGCTTGGAGGTGAGGTGGCAAGTGATTAACCCTACAGAAGTGCCTTGCAGAGCAAGTTGCATAATCTCTGCTTTTATCTTTAACTGGCAAGGAATACCTTCTTAGGCAGTGGACCTATTGGCTTCTCAAATTCCTTTTTAAGAATAGAGAAATATGTTAATTACCATGGCATCTTTGCCAAGACCTTGAAAAGGAACCTGACTGAAAATGACTAAGTTCACTTGAAAATAAACCAATCTTTGTTTGGGGGAAAAATCCCAGGAAAAAACTTCAGAAAACTAAGGCTGAGGAAGTTAATTTCATTGAATTCAGTAAGGCTGATTCCTGACTACAATTGTGTAGGGTTTCAGTTGCATGCTTGCAAGCCTATGTATATTTGACCGTATGCTTCCATAGAATGGCGGAGGATTACCTTCTAAATAGAAAGGCACAAGTTCTTCTGTATTATTTGCAGATTTAGACTTCCTTTGCAAAAGATGATTGTGGCATCTTCGTGGATCGTAGATATCTTTCCTTTTTAGACCCCAAGCTAGCAATACATTTGCAGCTCAGTCCTGCACATGTTTAGTCTGGGATATTACTGAGTCTAATAGAACTTGGTTCTCTGCATGCATGATTCGGTATACATGTGTGGTTAGGATTTCTACCTTTCCTTAGGTGTTGTGCACCTGTAAATCGGGCAAATGTTTCAGTGTTTTAAAGGTGGCACATCAGCATCAGCTGACAACATGCTGGTGGTGCACAGTATATTGCATGCTGTCTGAATGCTTCTTCAGGTGTAGCATAGTGTGATAGGAAAAAGTCCCTGGTTTCAGACTCAATTCTGCTTTGAATTCACTAGGTGGCCTTAGCAAGCCACTGTTTTCTCAGTCTCAGCTCCTTATCTGCAGTTTGCGAATGATGGATGTACCTTCCTTGCAGGACTGTTGTAAAATTTATTGAGACAATGTATATGAAGTCCTTGGAACATATCAAGCCTTCACATAGGCACCAGATATTTTGTATATGTTGGTTATGATTTGTTTGGGATTTATCATAAGGTACTATGTAGAAGAAATACTAATAGTACTGCAGTAGTGGCAGGCTTACGGCTCTTCAAATGCAGCTGAACTACAATTCCCACATTCCTGATGTTTGGATGTGTTGGCTGGGCTGATGAGACTTGTGATCCAGCCACATCTGCTAAGCTATGAGTTTTCCTCATGTACCCAGAAGGTACAATATATGCTTTAAAAAAATCTGTTTGATTTGATGCAAAATGAAGTATTTTTACTGCTAAACTCAAGACTCTAAAAAACACTAAACAGTCAGTCTTCCACATTTGCAGGTTTAACTTTCATGAATTTGATTATTTGTGAGTTTCTCCAATAACCACCCCCACCTCAAGTGCTTCTTTTCCAGGGGAACCTTCCCTCTTGGCAGTTCTGATCAGGTCACCCAGCCCTTTAAAAACCCTCCTCTGGTACCACTGCTCTTCCTCCTCCTCCTCCTCCTCCAGCTGCTGCCTGGCCAGCTGAGGACAGCTCACAACCTATTTTCTCAGCATCACAAACCTTCTCCCAGTGCCCCCCCCAACCCAAAGGAGATGGGCAAGAGAGAGGAAGTAATGGGCCATCATGCTGACTACCCCGTTTTCTCCCTCCTTTCCCTGACCTGGTTTGGACCCTAGGGCTCCACTCTCCCCAAATGTCTCAGTCCCCTTTGCACATAGTGACATGTGCATTTTGATAGTCATGTTTTTTCCACTTTTATGGGGCTTCTGCACCCCTAACCTTAGCACTGTATGCATTTGAAATATTGCTGAAGTGTATCCTGAAGCTAAGGAAATACAGTCAGGTGCTTCACAAATGATATTTTACATAAGAAAATATAATACAATGTTAAGTTTTTCTCTATAGTGTATAGACAGATGAATATTCTGCATATAAAATGGACTAAATATTTCTAGATGTGCAGAAAATGAATTCTGCATTTGTCATGAGTAAAAAATTTAAAATGTAAATATGGAATGAGTAAGAGACCACTCATTAGAATAATAAATGAATAGCTGAAATATTGGAAAGTATTGGAAAAATAGGCAAAGGATGTGGCTTGTCCATATGCTCCAGAAAGGCAGAGTGAGCATCAAAATATACTCATCCAAATTTTTTTTCTTGACCAGTTCAAGCGTCAGAATTGTAGCCCAGCAACCCATGGTTTATCAGACCATGAATAAGTTGTGTGCAAGAGTGGTCTTTTCTTATACATTTTTCTCCTCCTCACTTGTGCCTTTATTCGGGAAATGTAGCATGTCTGCGTAGACCATATTCTCCCATGATGTCCAACTGTGCTTTATAGGTTTTCTTTATCAGATCTAGAAAGCAGTGTGGGGCAGAGAGAAGTAAAGTGGGAAGGTGACGTATGAGAAGGCAATATATAGATACATGCTTTTTATCTGGATAGATTTGTCATACTGAGTAACATTTTATTCAGGTGCCTGCTTTTACTCTCAGACATATTAGGTTGCAGTTCCATTGTCATTGTTGTTTCATTAGAGTTCATTACATTTTACATTTTAAAAATATTTAAAAATATTTGAAAAATATTTGAAAAATATTTGAAAACTATTTGAAATATTAATATTAAAATATCAAAATATTTATATTTAAAATATTTATATAAATATATTTAAAATATTTAAAAATATTAATATCATTATAAGAAACACAGCAATTTAAAAGTCCAAATCGAAATATGTATACACTGCCTGGACAGATGACTTCTGTATAACCTTGTATAAAATTGTACTACAAGTGTACCTCAGTTAATGGTCTTTTCCGCATGATGACATCCCCGCCTGGGGACATGAAAAGAATGGGACCACGAAGATACTTCTATATGACAATGTCACGGCCCTATGGTTCTCATGTTTCCAGCCAGTGCAATCACAGGCTATAACTCCATCAGTGACCCCAACTGGATGAGTCTTCCATTGCAGCTCGCCATACAGAAGGGCCGGAAGTGCGATCTACGTGCCTCCTCCCCTCCTGTGCTTCCTCCCCTCCCGCAGCATGGGAAGAAGGCCGACTGCAGTCCGGTAGGACAGAGAGTGTCCCTCGCGCACCCTTCCACAGACAGCCAGTCACGTAAGGAGAGGAGCATTGGGAACACTCCCATTGCGGCACAGGCACTGCCAAGATTGTGATGGGATGACACGGGACAGCGTTGTGTGGAAATTTTCTTCAACAGAAAATTTTCTTCAACAGAAAATTTGGTACCAGAGGTAGAAACAACATGGAAAGAATAGGGGTGGGTTCCTGCGCCACAAAAAAGAAGAGCAATTCATCATATTGAATTGAGATTCTTCCAGAATGCATCTAGA